>JAQSVH010000013.1:15574777-15585381 GCA_029448705.1 Adansonia digitata
TTAATTGGAGACTCATATAGGTGCTATATGACAAATGAGGCTCAACCATAGGTAAACCTTCTTTGATATAGATGACATTAACAAACTTAAATGGTTGGAAAAAAGATTCTGATATACTCTTATTAGGCTCAATATAAGAGCCATCTATGGAAGTGGTGAAGATAACATCTTCTTCACCTCCGATAATAGCTTCTGCTGCAATGATATAGTACTACCCTTGCAAAATGGATCCAAGGTCTTCCTAAAAAATAATTTTATGATGGTATAGTGGCTACCATATGAAAATCTAGTTCATACGTGCATGGCCTTATCTGGTGCAGGATAGTGATGTTCTTAACAACATATCTACATGTTCCACTAAATGCCCGCACCATTGTACAGCTATGCTGGACATGAGAAACATCAATAAAAAGTTTGTTCAATCGTATCAAAGAGAACTTTTGGCAACACTCTTCCCTCATAATAGGTGGTGACGTGGATAGCTTTATGGTTCCCCCTATCTCTATAGGGTATTTCATCATCACTAAAAGATATGTAATTATCCATATTAATATTGCTTATTAAGTAATCTAATTGGCCTATCTGAATGTTAGGTTGTACATAAGCTTTATTCAAGACCTTAAGTAGAGCTTTTTTGGACTTATGAACAATGACAACATAAATACCTTAACAAATTGATTGTTTACTGATCAATAATGATATATTCACTGTGCTTGATGAATTTAAGAAATTCCATAGCCTTTTTCTTGGTTTCGAATCTAATTGTTTCCTCACTATTTTTGGTGTTTGAATTATTTAGGGAACATTTTTTTTTTACTTTAACTTTTGGTGTAACTGGGGTATAGCATCTGCTGCTATGAGTTAGATAACTTACTCCCATAAGGTTAACGATGGCTATTTATTGATTAGATTCTTTAGTCATCACTACTCTACTTTTATATTTCCACGACACAGGTTTGTCTACGTATAAGGGAAAGGAAATGAGAGTTTAAAGATCATTCTCAGTGTAGGCTATATAGGCATGGTTTTAGTATATGGTTGATTAGCAAACAAGATCAATTGTCTTCCAACTCCATAGAAGGGGACCTTCTTGTCCTTTTTTATGGCTTTGATAGAATTCATGTCTTCCTTTCATTCTTCCTAGAAATCAATTTTTGAATGGTCTATCATCCATTAGACCAATCTTAAGAATTCTGAATAGTGTTGCAAAGTGTGCCTTTGTCCATAATGGCAATAGCAGGATTAGGCAAGCTCTTCGTCTTGATATCGGCCCTTTGGCACTAACCTAACCTTTATGAGTGCCTTAAACATAGCCATTCCCCAAAAGCCTTGCTCAACGCACATCTTGGGCCATCATGACCCCTTAATCCCTAATTCTCTCTTTCTATTTCCATATCTTTAAACCATTTCCCAACAACCTTTCTTAAGGCACGTCTTGGGTTCTTCCATGGCCCCTTTGCCTCAATTCTTTCATTTTATTTTGATATCCCAGTTTCTTAAAAACCTTTCTCAATACACGTCTTAGGTTTCTCTATTGCCTCTTTTCCTATCACTTGCTGTCAATGCTGGCTCAAACCCAGTTTCAAAAATATACTCTACCTATAAAGTAATTTTCTAGGATTTTTGGAATATTTTTACATTAATCCTAGCTAAGTTAGCTTTTTAACAACATCTCGCTTGCCATTAGAAACCTTCAGACCAAGCTAAAGTATATTTAGGAAAATGGATAGTGCAATGTTGTCCTCTACTTTTGCTAAGAGTCACTAAGATTTTCTTAAACCATTTTTTCGACTCATTCGAATTACTCGAGATGCATTCAATGGTTTTCCAATGGAGTTTCATGTCACAACATAACTCCCATTAGGCTTGAATCAAGACCTCAAAGACTTTTTAAAATTAATTTCCATTTCCTATTAAATTGTTCGGTTTCAATTCTACAACCTAAATTTTCTTTAAAATATATAAAAAATTTTAACTTTCAAACATCACTCGAAATTTCTTTTTCAGGGGGATTATCTTACCCCATTTCTTTTAAGGAGATATTCTAACCTTGTTTTTCAAAATCTCATCAAACTCTAAGTTTTCTCTTCCCTAAGAATCCCTGGGCCTTTATCAACTTTTTTGGGCCTAAGACGACTACCAAATCCAAACGTGTCACAAAATTGTCAATTTGATTATTTCTTAATAATGGAGATTGTTTATGAGATATATCTTGTTGCCCCTATTTTTCTATGTCTGTATGTATTTATCCTTAATGCAATATTTATTATGTTCTCTTATGCCTTACTAACACATTTCCTTTCTCCATGATGATTTTGCATTCATGATTTTGAACTCGAATTTCATAAAATCCAAGGCAATGTTCTATGCAGTATCCTTCAAATGATCAATGTATAGAATCTTTTTCTAAATTAATCAGAGATCATTTAACTGAACCCTCCATGTTTCTCATCCTTTGGGGTTGCATAGGGAGATATTAATTAAAGTTATACCTTGAAAACTAGGATTTAATATTTAAAAATTTGCTTTTATAAGGAAGAGATTGCATATAAATATTGACCACATAAAAATTAAGGAAAACTGAGACTTGGATAATTTATGGCTAGATAGTACCAATTTTGCTTATCGTGGGGGTGCTAATCTTTTCCCACGCATAACTCTTGGACCCTTTCTAAAAATGAAGTCTGGTATACACAATCCATAAAATAAATGTTTCACATTTAGCAACTCTAAATTACCAATTTTAATAGGTATTCGGCCATAACTTGCCCGAAATGATCGATGGCAACTTTAAGTTTTGGCCATTTTGTTATGACCATCCAAGGCCAGTTGGATGAATGATCTATCTGATGGTACCACCTTGACCTTCACTTCTTTAATCCTAATCCAAATCCTGACCAAGAGATGACCTAAAGGCGAGCCTTTTCCCTTTAGCTTCTCTGTCACATTTTTTAAGTCAGGCGCCACTTCATAAGTGGTCGGATCGTGACACTATTGTACTTTGATCCTTTAAATAGGCCTTATCATCATTGATGTTTCATTTAAGAGGGTCCAATTTGAGAAATTCTGATGGACACATAAAACCAAAAAAAATTGATTAGAGGGCCCCAATAAGATTAGGTGGTTACACTATCAATAATAGAGAAGATTTGTCTAAGGCAATTTGTTTAAACAAATCAATTAGAAGTAAAAATTTATTAAAATAATTTGTTTTTTACTTTTTCTCAATCAAGTCAAGTATAGATTCTAATTTGATATACAAGTGAACGTTTAGACTAACCCCTTTAAATACATCATTAAAAAATAAAGTAAAATAAAATATTTTAACTTTTTTCCTACCAAGTTAGGCATGGGTTTTAAATCAACACAAGTCAACATCAAGACCAATCCCTTTAAATGCATCATTTGAAAATTAAATAAAATAATAATTAATAAAATAATATTTTAAACTTTTTCTATACTAATAAGGTATCTATCTTAAATTGACTTGTAGGTCACAAATAAAACAACTCCTTCAAATACATTATTTAAAAATAAAATAAAAATAAGAAAATCTAATCTAAAAAACTAAAAATAATTACTAAAATAAATTTTTATTTTATTTTTTCTCAAGTAGTCGAATATGGCTTCTAAATCAACCTACATCTCATAGTGTGGATCAATCCACTTAAATACATCATATAATATAAAATAAAAAACTTAAATTTAAAAAACTATAAAATAATTAATAAAATAAATTTCTTTTTTATTTTTTCATGAACGGGTCAAGTATAGATTTTGTATCGATCCATGATTTAACATGCCTATAAACTCTTTTAAATATATTATAAGAATAAAATAAAAAAACAAAAATCTAAATAAAGGAAAATGCCATGTCTCTAGCAAAGAAGAACGAAATGTGTTGGGCAAAGACTCCGGTTTTTCAATGAAGTGGTAAAATCGGATGCAAGTTTTGTTTTTTTGTTTTTTGTTTTTTTGTTTTTTTTTAAAGAGTGAAGGTTTGTTAAGAATCGACTAATAGGATGAACGCAAATGAGGAATGGAATTAATTCTCAACTCTATGAATTATGGCCTATGACCAACATTTGAGAAATGACATACCAACCAAAATAATGATGATATGTAGGAATGACTAATTTTTGGCTTTACTTGTAGTCTCCATGGCATTGGAACCACCAACATCTAGATTCTAGCGTTGAGTGGGAAGATCCAAAGCTATTGATTACCTGATTGTGGGAGCTGACTTGCTTGGTTAAATATTATTTAGCACATACATGCAATGGATGGGACATGCCAGTACCACTACAGTTAAGTCAACTTGGCGAGGGGAACCAAGACTAACAAAAAGCAAATGGAAAATGGAATTGCTTCAGAATAATAAGATTATAAATTTGAGGGTAAGTGTAACCCGGTTCGGAACTTAGTCGATTGATTCTATTGTATAATCAATAGACACCAACAATATTGACATTTGGAGAGGAAGAAAGGGCTAGCTAGGAACTTATATATGTGATGGACGGTATAGAAAAGACAACAATGAAATCCAAAGGAGATTCGATGTCTGGTTTTATGGAGGAGGTATCTGTTGATTGGAGAGGCAGACCCTGCAAGGCTAAGAAGCATGGTGGAATGACTGCTGCTGTATTCGTCCTTGGTCACTATCTCTCTCTGTCTCCTTCCTGTGCATATCCATACATTCTTGTGGTTCAGCTTGAGCTTGCATTCCACTCATGAGTCATGTCTTGTTTCTCCATCAATCTATTCTCTTGTGAATTGCAAGATTCACAAGTCTCGCCATATTTCTTTCATACTGTTTCACCACGCTGGCCTGGCTGTTTACTTGCATAAGATTTCTAATCATCTTATTTACTTACTTTCAGTAGTGAAGTGAATAGTGGAAAGTCATGCCGTAATCTTAGCTTAATGGTGGAGGCTGTAATGCATATTTTGATTCGAAGTCTGTTTTCCTTAACGTTATGCATCTTTTGACTGGGAATTCTTCTGATACTGGTTGTTGATTTCAGGTCTTCAAGCGCTCGAGATGATGGCAATTGCTGCTGTCGGGAACAATCTAATAACCTATGTTTTTAATGAGATGCATTTTCCTTTATCAAAGTCGGCCAACATAGTCACCAACTTTGTAGGAACCGTGTTCCTCCTCCCACTAGTTGGTGGATTCCTCTCAGATTCATATCTTGGGAGCTTCCGAACCATGTTAATTTTTGGATTTGTGGAGCTCTCTGTAAGTAATCTTTTTTTCCGACAAGTTTCTTTTTAGTTTACAGCTCAATCTATGATAGATTTAGCACTAAACCATATATCTTCTTTTTGGATACTCTACTCTTTTCTTGAGATCCCAGCCTAGCCATATTTACAGCATTTTCAACCCAGCTAATCCCAGTTGATGTTTGCAGGGCTTTATATTGCTTTGCATTCAGGCACATCTCCCGCAACTGAGGCCACCGCATTGTGATATGGTCTCTGATGGAGATCATTGTCTGGAGGCAAAGGGCTACAAGGCTCTGATATTGTTTGTTGCACTCTACTTGGTGGCTTTAGGAAGTGGATGCCTCAAACCCAACATTATATCTCTTGGGGCTGACCAACTCAGAAGCGAAGACTCCAAGCAAAACATAAAGCTCTCAACTTACTTCAATACTGCGTACTTCGCCTTTTGCATGGGAGAGTTAGCTGCATTAACTCTTCTGGTTTGGGTCCAAACTCATTCCGGAATGGATGTTGGATTTGGAATCTCAGCTGCTGCAATGGCAATGGGAATGATCAGCTTGACTTCGGGTACTCTTTTTTATAGGAGGAACAAGCCACCAAGACGAAGTATCTTCACTCCAATTGCTCAGGTGCCTTTTCTTCTTTAGGCTAGAGAGAGCTTTACAGGATCCAGTTCCTTATTTTTTGTTCTTTACACTACGAAGTTCATCTCCAGTATTGTTAAGCAAAATTAAGTAAAAGCAATTTGTTTTTGTTTATCCTTGAAAGGTAATAGTTTCTCTTTACGCTAGATAGATGATGAACCTCTGTTTCTTAATGACCATTAAAAGTAATAAAGCTAAAAGAAAAGAAACGTTAAACTTTCTATTTCTTCTTTTTAAAAGCTGATGATATGAAATCTTCTCATTTCCTTCTCTTCCATATATAAAATTAGTTTAGTTCACTGATTTCTGCTTCTGCTTCATTTTAGGACAGTCAAAAGTTGTTTGCTTCAAATTATTTTAATGTTTGGACGGCTAATTGCATTGCATTAGTCAATTTACCAACAATTTGCAACTTATTTTAAGGAAATAACTTTATTCGCATTGGCAGATTAAAAAGAAGAAAGTAAAAGAGAGTTAACAAAAATAGTTTGTTATATTATATTATATTTATAATGTGATGACTTGATGAGAGATCCATTGTTTCTTAATTATCAGAAAATTAGATCTGTGAATATTTCAGCAATATATAAAATATTAATTTTTTTTTCATTCTTTTATTTTCTTCGTTTGGCTTTCTATGTCTACAGGTTTTTGTTGCTGCAATAAGAAAACGAAAACAAATCTGCCCTTCAAATGTACAGATGCTCCATGTCAGCCAAAGCAATGTGTCGAACCAGGTTCCTGCTATGTCGGTCAATGGCAGCACTCTTCTTCATACTGAAAAATTCAGGTGGGGTTGAAACAGAATGATTCAAGCGGGGGAAAAACGATGGACCCTAAAATTTATATATTTTGCATACATGTTGAAGCAATAAAAAATAACACAATGTCCTGCACGGGTGAGAATAGGACTGCCAGCTGTCATATCATACATTACTAGTTTTTGGTTTTTCTTTTTTTTTTTTTGGTTATGTGCTGTGCTTTGGTACAAGAAAGTTAAACTTCTTAGAATTGTAATGATTTTCATCATGTTCATATTGTAGATTCCTTGATAAGGCATGTATCAAAACCCAGGATGGAAAAACAGAGAGTCCATGGAGACTATGCACAATGACCCAAGTGGAGCAAGTGAAGATAATTATCTCAGTTATTCCTATATTTGCCTGCACCATCATTTTTAACACCATTTTAGCACAGCTACAAACATTTTCAGTCCAACAAGGGAGCACTATGAACACTGAGATCAGGAATGGTTTCAAAATTCCACCAGCTTCGTTGCAATCCATCCCTTACATGATGCTTATCTTTGTTGTCCCTCTATATGAAACAGTGCTGATGCCAGTTGCTCGAAAAATCACTGGAAAGGATTCTGGAATCACTCCTTTACAAAGGGTTGGGATCGGGCTATTTGTTGCAACTTTCTCAATGGTTGCAGCTGCCCTAGTGGAAAGAAAAAGAAGAATCTCAGCTTTACATTCCAATGAAACTTTGTCCATCTTTTGGATAGCTCCACAGTTTCTTATCTTTGGGCTTTCAGAAATGTTTACCGCAGTAGGTCTTATAGAATTCTTCTATAAACAATCATTGGAGGGGATGCAATCATTTCTAACGGCCATGACTTACTGCTCCTACTCGTTTGGCTTCTATCTTAGCTCCATCCTCGTTTCCCTTGTGAATACAATTACATCTTCTTCCTCTCATGGTGGGTGGCTTATTGACAATGACCTCAACAAGGACAGGCTAGACCTTTTCTATTGGATGTTAGCCGCTCTTAGCTTCATCAACTTCTGTAATTATGTCTTCTGGTCTTCATATTTTTCTTACAACCCATCTCTGTCAGCTGGTGGGCCACATGATCAGAATCATGAACGTGAACAAGACCTTGAAAAGCAAGGAAGGGGAACTTAGAAGCATATGTATGATATGATAGTGATATGAATGAATTAATAGTACCATAGAATTAATAAGATTTTCCTTCTACTGATTATGTTCTAGATAATTACCTTCCTATTGCTGGTGTTCCAAAATAGTCTTAGACCCACCTAATGCAGTTACCATGCGCTAGCTAGCTAGTAAGTTGACGAGTGATGACTAGTAGTGTTAATTTGTGCCCAGTTTTCGCCACTGGTTGAAGTTGAATAACAAGATTTAGCAAAAGCTGAAGATTGAGCACAAGATCACCATGATAGATTTTACACTAGCTGCAGTGATGCCTTTTGATGATCATTTCTCCCATTTTCGTTTTGGTGGGGGAAAAAAAAAGGAAGATGTGTGAGTGGTGGGGCTTTGCATTTTGCATTATTTAATAGTTTTTTTTTTCTTCCAGGAGATTCACCAATTTCAAACATAATGTTGAGATTGCTTTATAATGATTTTGTGGGTTAAGAGGTTAAAAAGTGGAAATCCACATTTCTTTTATCTGCATCGCAACCAAACATGTCCCATACATGTTTTGTACTGATTTAGGCCTTTCTCCTGCTTACTGCTCACTGTTAATGCCTGTGTGCACCACTGGCTATGTGAAAGCGACTCTCTTTTTTCATATATAAAATCCAAAATAAAATAAATCAAAATCTTTGATATTCTGTGTTTGTGTGGTTGCTAAAAAGATAGTAATATGGTCCCCCAAGCAACAATCTTTGCCAGCAAAGTTGGCCCAACGCTCTGATGCTATAACATGACCCTAAGTCTATGACTAAATGATGGCTTTAGCAATAAGCTCAACCCATACGCACTACCTAATTTAAAATTTTTTAATTTTTCCTCGAATTCCCTTCATTCACTCCAATCATGCTTTTTTTACTCGATTGTTTCTTTTCCATAAAAAAATACTTAGAATTGGCAAAGTAAATCCGTTTGATCCATCAAACTTGATTTGAGTTGACAAAAAAATTAACCCCAAATCCATTCAATCAAAATCTAAAGTTATTCAAAATTGTCTGAATCCAAATCTAAAGTTATTCAAAATTGTCTGAATCCAAAATGGTTTAATTTCGATGATCAAAAGCCAAAAAATTCAAATGCTAAATTTGATAGTTTCAAATTTAAAATCATGACTTGACCCTAAAAGATAAAATTACTTTTTACAAAAATTACTAACTCAAACATGGCTTATCCCTCCAATTATCACTTTTAATTAGACCCATCATTTTTTATCCCAATCTGAAAATTTGATCAACCAACCTGAACCCACCCTAAATTGATTAAATTAGAAAAGTCAACTATCCGAACTCTACCAATTTGATTTGAATAAAAAAAAGCTGACAATCAAAACTTTAACCTAAATATTTAAAGATGAAATGATCCAAACAATTAGCTTGAAATGACCAAAACTTAAATTAAATATAATTTTATTTTAAAAAATATGTTAGACCTTGGGGTGATTAAATAAAAACGGGGTAAATTGATTTCTCAAATTTTATAACAAATTATAACGTTAATAATTGAAATTAGAACAATGAACTTGAAATTGCAATATAGCTAGTAATAAAAACTGGAAAATGAAAAAGGAAAGAGAAGCAAATATAATCAAATTTATAAACGTTCAACCTTGCGTCTGTATCCTCTCTGTTAACCAAACTTACCAAGAAGCTCCCAATCCACTATCTTGCCAAGGGAAGAACCTTTATCTTTTCTAAGCTAAGATAAAACTTCTCTAGCTTTTCAGGCTATGGTAGAAAACTCAACTTTTTTTCTAAAAGAATTATGTAAACAAAGATGACCTATAAAAGATTTGGTGTTTACAAATTGAGCACAATCAAGAAGAATTAAATGAAGATAAAAAATATAGAGAATACAAAAAGGATAGGAAAATTAAGCTTAAACAACTACAAACTATTTGAAAAATCTGTGAAAGATGAAGGATGTAGCTTTAAGCTTTCCCTTTTGATGTCTCTCACATTTGGAGGCTTTGGAGCATTTTTATAACCTTGGAATGAATTGTGGTAGTTGAGAATTGATTATTATTGAAAGGAGCTGTAGCATGCTTCATAAATGTGATTTTCCATTCATTTTCGCACTGAGGTTTCGATACCTTTACCAAGGGTATCAATATTTGCCTTTGCAAACCCTTGAAAAATGACTTTTGTAAAAGCTGGTTATTGATACATGAAAAAATGTATAGATATTTTGGCATAAGTTATAAATACATCATGTCGGGGTATCAATACCTTGCTACCTTTCGAAAAAACTAGTTATCGCCAAGGATCAATATTGATATATACAAGAAGGGCATCAATACTTGTTTGAAAAACCTTAAAAAAAGTGTTTTCCATAGCTTTAAGAAGATCTTAAATTATCTTAATAATGTTTTATACATAAGTATGCATTAAGAGCATACATTGTTTGAGCAAACTAATAAGTTTAAAACATTTTAGTATTTCCAAAGTATTCTCAAATTGATTTAAGGAAAAGTACTAAACTAAAAAAACACTTAAATACAAGCTAATTAAGCGTAAGTTTTACTATATCAAAACCTAGATCAATTCAAAGCTACCATAACTAATCTCTTCTTTTTTTATATAATAAAACTTAAGATAAATTTGTTTGTAAAAACTCCCCCTAAAACATTTAAAGATTTTTAATGAAACTCTTCCTTAATAAAACATTTGTCAATTAAGCAAGAACAAGCGAGGTCATAAAAATCCATAAGCATTTATTCCAACAAAATTTATATTCATAAGATGCAAACAATATAAATACATGAATTAACTCTTTGTATTTGCTTTGATA
>JAQSVH010000013.1:15585481-15606676 GCA_029448705.1 Adansonia digitata
GATTAATTCAAAGCTAATATAGCTAACACAAATACCTAATAGTGTTCTATAGCTTGTAAAATTTTTGCCTAAGGGATTGAAATCCATATATTAGGATTTGAATTCCTCTTGTGGAAATTGAAAAAATAATCCATTGGACATGTTCTTTTATCCCAAAAGTTGTGATTCTTCACCAAAGGCATGTATCATGAAGAAGTATTTCTAACATAGGGTGGAGCTTATAAATACTTTATTTACCATTCATTTTACACAATCTTACAACTTTACATCCAATTCTCTTCAAGAGTAATTTCTCTTTTTTTTTTCACTCTTTTGATTCAAGATTCATGTGTGTTAAGGAAGAACTTGAAGTGCAATCATGGTCTTTTTGGAGTAGGCATTGTATGTTGGCTATAGCATTTCCAAAGAGACAATTTTCATCATAGTTGAAAAACTATTATCCTAAAAAAACCTTCGTAGAGTGCTTACCTATAACTTTCTTAATTTCTTACTCTTTTCCATTATTGTTCTTACTTGATAGCAACAGTCCAACCCCCTAATCTACAACAACCTTGTCCTAAAGAAATATTATTCTTGATTCCAGATTAATATAAGAGCTTCAAATTAAGACGATACTTTTATAACCTCTGCATAGATGTTGAATATTCTAAGGAAACGTTTGGAAATTAAAAACTTTTATTTTATTCTTGAATAAATAAAAGATTCTTTTTAGAAAAGTAATGAAATGAATTTGCATCTTCTTCTATTAGTTATACTTTTACTTGTTTATGATTAGCTTATTTCTTCTTTTCACTTTGCACATTTACTTGTGATAAGAAAATCAATTGAGATTTTATAATTTTTTTTCATAAAACAAAAGATAATATCCGAGTAAAACATCCTTGGTTCTCTTTTTAAAAGTTGGAAAGTTTCACAATCATGGTTACAAGGATTATCGTGGAATTCTTAAATTAAATCTTTTTCTAGACTTCGCCTACATATTGGGAGTTCATAGAAATTTTCCAACGCAAAAAATTTTAATTTTATTCGTAAATAAAAGACTATTCAAAAAAAATTGATTACAATAAGAAGTACTGAGGGAATCATTTATAAATACTAAAATAATTTTCGATCAAGATTAAAGATATAACATGATTAATTGATATCATTTTCATACAAACATATTGAGTGCGCAACCATACTCTCCAATTCGACTTAGTTTATATTTGTCACAAGCTCAAAATTTTTCTTCTTATTAAATCCTAATTAGTTATAAGATGTCCAATCACATTTAATAAAACAAATTATGGCAACTCCCTATACTTAAAAAATGTTCTAGTGATCAAATCATTCGGAAGACGAAATCGCTGTGAAAATAACAACTAGGATAAAATTATACCATCTTTCCCAAAGCAGAATTGGAGAAAACAATAAGGAGCGTATTATACCCTCTCTCTCTCTCTCATATAACGTTATTAATTAGCTATCATAAAAGCCTCTTTAGATTTTTGAAATTAATAACTCTAAATTTTCCTATAATTCTCTGATCCGCTAGCCTCACTTCTTGCATTTGGAATCCATTTGCAAAAATATTAAAAATTTACATTTGCTACCAATCAGAAACTGAATATATATATAATTATCCAAAAATATATATATTTATATTGTGTACACTTTTCTTTGTTGTCAGTGTCATTTTATTCTCCTATGAGTTGTGCATTTGGATGTGATTTGCAATTAATTATTCTTCAATAAATGAAGCGGCTAACATATTTTGTTTTGAGCTATGACGAGCGGGCTTGGCTGACGCAACTGCAGTTTGGCTAAGATGACACATTCTGTTGATGCAGTGGTGGCGGCGGTGGGTCGGTGAGGATCACTTGGATTGGACTATGGTGTTTGGTGATGGGAATAACACTGACAGTAACAGAACATCTACAAAGTGGACAAGTTGAGTTTGATTGTAGCCAGCGACGCATGCATTCAATATGAAACACATGCGTGCAGGATGGGACTTGGAGCAACTCCTCTTTCATCTCAAATTCACCTAAGCAAACGCTACACCTGTAAATGTTTTCAAAAGTTAAATAGGTTAATGCACTCATGCGTATAGTACAAAAGCAATATAATGAAATATATTAAAATAAGTGCTGGAGTTTTCAGTTAACTCCACTATGATTTGGCCAACTTATCTGACTCGTGTTATTGGATCGAAGGCTCATATCGTTTCGATCGCGTGTGAGATGGAATTTTGGCCCTTTCCAAGGTTGATGGTACTATTGGTGTATTTTAACCCATCAGTGGTACAGTTGGTATCAACGTCCCTTTGTTTGGGAACAGGACTTGCGATGGAATAAATTTTTTTATTTTTATCTTTTTTTCAATAATTTATTATATATTTTTAGTCAATTTTTTTATCACAATTGATTTTAATTTTAGCATTATCGTTACTGTTAATTTTTTATCTCACAGGAAATCATCTCATCGTTCATCCAAATATATTGTAAATAGATCAAATGATAAACATCCCTTGCTAATTTAAATTTGAAATTGTTTAGGTTATATGATAAGGTGAATAAAATAGGATTGAGTCTTCAACATATATCAAGCAAAGTAATGGGAAGTGATAATTACACTTTATTTTTAAACGTTTGCGTGCTCTTCATATTCTCTCCTAACATTTTATATTTCTTACTTCAGCTCTAAACATTACAAATATATGATTCCGTTGGACCTAATATTAACTTTCAAAAACAAAAATTGTTATTAAATGCTTAAGTAGACAACGGTTATCAAGTGATTTTAGTGGCAAACCATGTGGGTAGGTTGTCTTATATGGATATTAAAACAAAATATAAATGCTGAAAATTATAATAAAATATAAGGAAAAACTATATAAAAAAAAAAAAAACCTAAAGTTTTGCAGCTCTCTATCAAATGGCTCTCATCTCGCCATTTCTCACCATCTCGTTCCTTATTTACAGTACCATCATTGGAAAGTAGCCTCTAGCTTCCTCCATTTTGATTTACTTTTCATCTATTTATTATCTCATTTAGCCTTCCATTTCTCCATCCCCTCTCCTTGTTATTATTATTTTGTTGGCTAGGCACTCTCTCTTTCGTCTTCCCTTGCATGGTCTTTTGTTCTTAGAATCTTATTTGTTCAAACCCTAATCTAATCAAGTAAGATTGAAAAGTTATTCATAGGCCAGCTCTGTTTTTATCACCATCCCTTTTGTATATGGTTCTGGGTAGAAATTAACTTGGATCATTGATATTCGTAGCTGTTCACAATAAACTAAGGCACACACTAGTGCTTGACCACACGCTTGAGGAACAATCTACTTTCTCTACTAGGAACTCCTTAGTTCTTGGAATAAAGTTTTTGTTCCTTGAGAATCTGTCTACCAATACCATGATTCTCCCAAATTTGTCCATCTTAAGTAATCCAAAAGTGAATCCATTTAAGACACCATCCCATATATGTTTAGGTCTTAGCAAATTTTCTAAGAGATCAATTGGTGCCTTAATGTCAACCTTGTCTTATTGGCACACATGACAAGTTCTCGCACATGCCTCGTCATCCAGCATCCATAACCAGTAGTACCTATCCCTCCATTAGAGTTAGGTAAGGTGCCTAATCAGATGGCTAAGCCATCTTGGGTCATGGCATTTTTGCTTGACTTTTTTACATAATTTCCCATATTATGTCATATAACAATGATGTCCCTTGGCATAGAGCAAGCTAACTTCATATAGGTTTTTCTTCCTTGGCATACTCCATTGTTTTGGTAGTGCTGGAAATTAACTAGCCCTTTATTACCTTTAAGGAAGTTGATGGCAGCAAACTCCATCTTTTGACATAGTGCATAGAAGCCACATTTTTTATTTTTCACCATGAATTTAGGCATGAATAAATAATGCGCTAAGGTAATTGGACATGACTATCATCTTTTTCTTTTGAAATGTGTATTATAGCCCAATCTTATTGAGATTTTGGCTCTTAAATGCAACCGGGTTGTTATCTTGCATCAACAAACCACTAATCATAAAGTCTAGTGCATCCATATCAACCTTATATGGTTTAGTGTGATTCGATAAGGCTACTATAAGTCTTCTATAACTACACACTTCAATCTATCAAAAGCTTTTTAGCACTCGAAACTTTAGTCTTGGACTCTCATTTGCTTGAACACATCGATTAAGGGCATTACGATGATCAATTAGCCTTTAGTGAAGTATTAGTAATAGTTTACCAAGCTAAGGAATAATCATAACTTGAGGATTTTGGTTGCTGGCTCTCAATCCAATATGGACTGAACCTTGTTTCCATACCATCCAATCTCGCCATTTCCAACTATACAGCCTAAGATAAAACTTTTTATCAGCAAATAAGCATTTCTCCTTTTTCTTCACATATAATATATTCTCACCTAATAATTGGAATGCTTATTTTGCTCTCTCCAAATGCACTTTCAAAATTCAACTTTGAACTATAATATCATTATGGTAAACTATACTAAAGCAATTAAGGAAAGGTTATAGTACCTTTCTCATAAAGGTGCTGAAAGTAGTTGGAGCATTTGTAAGACCAAAAAGCATCACAAAGAACTCAAATAAGCATTAACGAATCATATGCCTACAGCCTTTGGCTCATCCTCTTAGCCATGAGCACATAGTAGTAACCCATTCACAAGTCCAAATAGTGAATTACTGTGCACCTTGAAGCTAATCATAGAGATCACATTGAGTAAAATTGTGTACTTTTTCTTCATCATGGGCTCATTAAGTGCTCGATAGTCGATGAACAGTAATTGGATTCATCATGCTTTCTTTGGAATGGAATAGAGGTATATCGTACGAGGATATGGATGGCCTGATGTAGTTGTCATCTATAAACACCATGAGTTATCTACATAGCTCTTCCAACTCAAATAGTGACATATACCAAGAGGCCTTAACTAGTGGCAGTACTTTAGAAACCATTTTGACCTTAGCATCTACTTCTTTTGGGTAATAACTTCTTAAGTAGTTTTTTAGGCATCATGCCCTTGTAGGATTGCATCAACTTTAGCAGTTTTAAGGGGATATCTTTCTTAGACTTTTGGTGTTCACCAAACTTTAAGGCAACCAAGTAGGTTTCCTCATCTCTCACACATCATTTGCTACATGGATCATAGACAAAACTTTTGTTTTAGCCTCTAACTCTCATTTCATAGAGACAATGCATTGGTTATATGGGTCTAAGATGTAAATATAGTTTGCAAAATGCATAAGAAGAGCATTTATTCGGTCAAAAAAAATCTAAAGCAATGACAAGTTCATGGTCATCAAGATTTGTTATCTTGATTAATTCATTACTTTTCCAATCTCCAAGATGTATCTTAGCTTATTCTATTACCTATATGGTTAACACCTCATTGGAATTTATGGTTTTTATCCAATTGCCATTTTCTTAACATTAAACCAAGTTTCTTTTAGCTATATTCTAGCACATGAACCAATTTGATGCTTCTATATCTTCTATACAATCATCCATTTGTTGCAATTATGGTTTCTACAAACATCAGCCATTTTTGTTTCCAACACCTATAGCCTTTAGCTAAAATCAGCATGATTAAGCCAGAATTCAAGGTTTTTCATTTTAGTTCATCATTATCTTCCTTTGCTATTATAGATAGCCAAGCACACTTAGAGCAATCTCGCACCATCTGTGGGACTATACCTAGAAAACATACTCGTATTTCTCAATCCTTTTTCTTGCACCTACTTAGAAAACTTGTAGTTCTCGATTTGGGCTTTCTAGTGCCACCTTTTTATTGTCGATCTCCATATCTAATCCTTTGGGATTAGAAGACTTAGACTTGTTTTACTTCTTGAACTTGACTAAGGGCTCCACGATAATCATGGCTTGGTCATATCTTAGGCATCTCGTTATGCTATAGCTCCTATTTGGCTTAAGTTTGAAACAGTTTATGAAGGAGAATAGCTCCTATGTTTTCCCAAGGTTAAAAATTTAAAGCATAAGCTCGAAAGACTCCCATACATACTTGCATACTTCTCTCGATATGTGGAGCATTGCTACTTAGCTTAGGCCTTTCTTCAACATACTTAGGATAGAATTATTGCCAAACTTAATTTGGAGCTCTTCCTAAGTCTTGATGGTAGTAGCCTCATGCCTCACATCATCACACTTTGTGTCTCCACCATAATAATGCAATCTCGATAAGATAAACGGAAGTAGCTTTTATCTTGGTGGTATCATCCTTAATAATAAGGGCTCGAAAGTATTGCTCTATACCCCATAAAATTTGTCCACATCTTTAGTAGACTTGGTCCTCTTAAACTCTTTTAGCTTAGGAACCTATACCTAGTATTTGAAAGTCACAATGAGCATGTCGGATTGCACCTTTCCAAAACTCACCCTTAAGATCCTCAATATCTTTTCTTACTACCTCTACCAAGACCTTAATGGCATCGTTCCTTAGGTGAGCACTTCTATGTCATTATTGATTACATTTTGGATCCCCTTTTTTAGCTCACCTTTTTTAGAGTCCGACTCTTCGATGCAAGTTCAAAATCCCTAACTTGATCTAGGATTTTGCAATAGCCAATGTCCCCATTGCTATATGGATTTCTATTCATGAGATCTTATCATTCAACCTCCCACTAAAGCCTTTCATGCATTTGCCAGCACCACCAATCTCTTACTCCTCACCTTGCTAGCTTAAACTATTAGATTAAGACTCTAATCCAGAATTAGCACCATGAGCAATTAACTACTACTTTGATGCTAATTGTCAAGGGCTTAGGACTTTACTAAAAGGAAACTGTACAATTTTGGGTTGGAAGACACCTCTTTGTATGCCTAAGTAAGCATTCTATACCATAAGTATGCATGCCTCTCAAATGAATACCCTAAGGCGCTCATGCTAAAAGGTTGTTGCAGTAGAAGATAGAATGCTAAGAGAATAGTGTGAATACTATGTGTTATATTACAAGAGCTAAATCAACACAAATAAGGAGTGAGACTATTATTTATAGGCAAAGCCTTTTACAAGTTGTTGCTGTCACTGAACCAAGTGCATGACTCTAATAAACTTAATGTTCTAGAGAATATGGTGCAGGGTTCAAATGTCTAGGGCTTTCTTGAAGCTTCCTAGTCTAGGCACGAAGCTAGGGTGCTAGATGACTTTAAAAGGTTTTGCAATTAGGTATGCACCTAGGAACATTGGATATTTCTAGAAGCTTCTCCCGCAAGGCATTGGCCCTACGGCATTACGTTTGTTGCAACTCAAACACAAACCTTGGTGCTCCAACACGTGCTGGTCTCAAGTTTGGCACCTAAATGCATGCCCGCAATCTGATCTTGATGTTTGCGCCTGGTTCTCAAATGTGGTGCAGGGGAGCCTGACAATGGTGGAAGGCTCCACTAAAAGGGGGAATGGTAAATTTCGTGTGTATAAGATCACAAAGTCATGTGTACTATGGTTAATTAATGAGAGCAGTCATGAGAAAATCATGGATTTATTTATTTAGTGTTAGGAATGTTGATAACGCCCACAACATTTCGAGCAAATTAGTTGTTATATAGGTGTGTTTCAAAAGGAATTAAACATGGATTGATACTTCGGAATCCGATACTCTTACTTTAGAACAAGGATTGATACTTGATATGGATGGTCCTAATTAATTTGTTAAATTCTCCATTATATGAACAAAATCCTCAGTATTGTTTGGCAATACATTGTGGGGAAAAATTAATTAAAAGGAAAGGCATGTGGAAAACAAGAGTTCCTGTGTATTCTATGAGGAAATTAAGAAATTTTAAGTCTTTATCTAAACCTTTGCTTAGAAGAGCACTTTTTTGATGGTCAATTTTCCATCACTCCTTTTTCCATCATCTTTTATCAATTTCTAGGATATATATATATATATATAGCACCTCAAAAGCACATGGTGTAGGGCAGGGTGAATTATTGACTACAGTGATTGCACATAACATTTGGTGATAAAATTGTTTAATAATTCCGGCGTTAAAATCAGAAAAAAGGATCAACAATTGTATGATCTGCTGATAGAAAGTTAGCTTTTTTACAGTTTTAATAACCAGAAATCAATTCCAAAGAACCTCAAATTCATATAAAAGAGAAATAAAAAAATGATAAATATGACAACTTACTGCGTATCCCTTGTCTTCAATTCTTCATCAAATAAGACTGTTGGCAGCTTATCTGTGAGCCCCGTTTTCAAACTCAGTTGACAAGGCTGCAGTGAACGTAAATAATTAATTGCACGAAAAAGGAGTATGTGATTATTCCAAATAGTAATGCAAAGTTAAACAAGGTAGCTATCATTTGACTTTCAAGCGTGGATTCATGGAATTACAGTCGATGCATGCATGATGGTGAGAAAAATAGAGTGCTTACAGAGGGGAGATAAGGAGTAGACTGATTAAAAGTAGCGGTGGGAAGAATAGGGCGAGGGGTTGAGAGATTGGAAGCTCTTCTCTTGAGGTAAAACAAATAAAACAATAGAAACAGAATTATGGAAAAGAGGATAGGAATTGAAAATATGAAAGCCTGATAGAGTTTCAGTTGAACTGCTTGAGGATACAGATGAGAAGCCGGAGATTGAGTTTGATTTTGTGGAAGACCCATCAGGCTTGCCTAAGCTAAGATCGAATCTAATATGTTAGAAATGGCAATGCTCTCTAGCTCTATTTCTAGCTGTCGCTGAGTGTAAATATCTTATATGCTGCTCATACTTAAAGCAAAATGGAGGCGAAAGGGGCACAAGATACTTAAGCAGAGCTGTTGGAATGGACAAAGAACAGAAACTAAACTTCAAAAAAAAAGTTTTAAGATCAATATTACATGATGATTGATGATGGCATTGATTCTTTCTTTTGGAGTGATGGGACAAGCCCACCACTCTCCACTACCATAAGGGGTCCCTTAACTCGCACGCTCTCATCTTCTAAGCATGAATCAATCCCAAATTCTTCATCAATGTTTTAAAATATTCAAAATGATCTTCAATGGAAGTTAAAGATGACAATTAATTTATATAATTATTTTTAAAAAATATTAATCAATATTTTTGTAATTTAAATTCTTTCTTATCTTCATATTATGATTTATGACTTTCTTTGTAAAAAAATTGATAATTAGATATTTCAAGTTCAAATTTTGTTAGTATAGATTTAATTTAATTTTATATTTGCTTATTAATAAAATTTTCGTGAATTCACTTTTTAATAATATTTCGTCACTATAATATATAATTTCATAAAAAATTGAAGATAAAATGATTACTCTTATTTTAACTGACTTTGAATTACGTTAATATATAACTATACAACATTAAAAAAAGAAAAAAAAACTGAAATTTGCATTTTGCGTACAGGTAGAGATATGAAAGACCTAATTGAGAGCTTAACTAATTAAACTTATGTTGTACTAGTTAACTCTATTAGTACAACTAAAAATTTTGAATTAGATGTAATTTTTAGTTTCATCAATGGATAGAAATTAATTCATTATTAATAACAAATTTAATAACAATCTTCATCAATTATTAGGTAATCCTAACCGACTCATTTCTTTCATACCTTCAAGGTTTGCTTGCCAATTTACCTACTAGTTTTTTTTTTTTGGGGGGGGGGGGGCGGCAATATTAAAATCAGGACAACAAGGTGGTTTAAAGCCGAATGGCCAGCGTCACAAAGTTCCTTTGTTGAAATGGAGTAACTATTGAGAAAATTGTAGTTGGGTAAACAGAAACAAAAATGGAATTAAGACTTTGAGGCATAAAGAATCGTTTTTCTAGAGAGTTATTTGTTCTCATACAAAGTTTACTAACTGGTTCAGGTAATAACACTCTCAAAATACAATGAAGTCTTATGAGTTCAGCAATTAGTAATATTAAAAAACTTTTTAATCTCTTATTCACTTCAATAAACTCTAACAATTTTGAAATTAGTTTAGAATGAAATATTTTGACAATTGAGGTTGGTATTTATAGACCATCCAAAAAAACAATTAAGGAGACACATCTCAGTTGATAAATTTTTTCACAAACCATGCAATATTGGCTTTACAGTTGCATCTTTTAATCCAATAAGTGCTTTCTCTTATCCAAGAAATGCATTCATTCATTCAAATGCATCTTTATATAAAGGATGGTGGCTATATGCCTTTTTATGTAAAGCGATTATTAGATGGTTATTGATTTATAATCTACCACAGTTAAAACAGTATCTACCCAAAAAAAGGTAAAGTAAAATTACTCCAATCCAGTATGGTTGAGGTCGATTGTTCATGCTCACAAATTCGGTGTTAACGGATTAGCAATCAGAAAGCTAAGCCCTGCAGGTACAGGTGGAGTATTAATAGAGGAACTTGGAAAGTCCGATTTATCTTTCTCACAGTCGATGGGAATTGCTGATTGAAAACTTGGCTGAATTGCTAGCTATTAGAGAAATTTTCATCATTTTTGTCGCATCTAGTAGGGGGGAATACTCATTCTTGGATTACTGAGAGTGATTATTCAAACGCAATAAATTAGATAAAAAGTCCAAAGAGAGACCATGGAGGCTGAAAAGATACATATTGATAATGGACAGATCTATGATATTCCAAGAAAGCTAATGAAATTACTTATGATCTTGCAAAATTTGAAATGAATAGGACTCAAGCTTTTTTACTTTGAAATTGTTAAACTTGTTATTTTGTCTGTGACAAATAACATTCAAGATGTTTGATTTGTTGTTCACTCAATTTTGTAAGTGTTTTTTTAGTTGCTTAGCAGCTTGCTTGTTGATTTATGTTATACTTGTTTTAACCCTTACTAACAAAGCTCTATTGATTTAAAAAAATTACCATTTAATTAATGACAACACCAAACGAAATTATTTTGGCCTTTGTCCTGACAAGTGTTTTATAGTTAATTATAATCCTAACTTGGAACTTTTCGAACCAAGAAGTGCCAAAAAAAAATCCTTACTCATCAAATGTTTTAGTTTAAATTTTAATTTTATCTTTATTTATTATTAATTAAAAATATTATTAATAATTAAAATGTCAACAAGATATTAAAAAAAACTTGAATGCAGAAGTTTAAAAAATATTTAAAATATCAATAGTCAAAGTTAAAAATTTTGATTAAAAATATCAATCCAAACATTATTTATGAACGTAGTCTATGTGTTAAATAATAAATGTAACTCGAGATATTAGGGCTTACAATATGATTGTGATATGACATATTAGAGTTTAGGATACAATATTCTTACTTGGTTCACCATGACCACACTATGTATTCCTTTGTGATCTTATACCATAGTCTAAGTTCTATTTCATTATTATTGCATGTTACTTTTACTTGTTAACTCTTTTGAGTTTGTTATGTGATAGCTCCTTTATCTTAGCTTACATGGGATGGGGGCCTATTAAAGTGATGTTATCCCATTAATTAAATCCTAAATTGCTTATCATCTTATATTCAAATTGAATTTCTCCACTTATTATGAATTGGTTTTAGGTTTGATGCTTAATATAGTATTAGAGTCAGGCCAATTATGGCCTTTTGCTTGTGTTTCATGTTTTCCTTCTACGTGTTTTGATATGTTCTTAGTGTTCTGCCATGTTCTTGTTTTTGTTATGCCACATTAAAATGCCATACTGCATGTTTCACCACATCATATTTCCTTTTTCAGTTCCATGTTTCGTCACGCAAAATTTTGATGTTCCTACTATGTGTTCTGTCATGTCAAATTTTCTACAAATTGTTACGTCATGCCTTCCAATTACGTGTTACGCCACATTAACTTAGGCTCTAATGGAACTAAATGGAACTTTTATAGTGAGTCAAGTTTAGTGAATGTTTTACCATAACAAGCACTTATCTGATATCCCTAAGTATCTCTATACTTCAACTTATGAGATCAGTTGCATGCATCCTACGTATGGAGGCTTACATATGCCAGTCTTTATGCATTTTCAATGCCCTGTCTTGACTCAATGATGACCATATATGTTTCAAAAATGAGGCTTTGATGCATAAGGATCTTATAATTGCAACTCTTTACAATTCCCTTGCAAGGCTAATGCGTTTCACGGGCTTTATCTACATAAGATATTTATAACAATTATACAATTAAATCTTATGGATAAAGAAATACCTTTATAACATTAATTAAATATAATGTTTGATTACATGAAATCACTAAATGCTAATGCCTTACAAGTCACAACAATTAGCTTGTAGAGCTTACACTAGCAAGTTCGCACTAGCACTAAAGCCATTGCCCATATGTCTAAGCCTTATGCCCTCCATATGATGATCATGTTTCTGCTGGGACAAAACTTTAGTGAAAGGATCAGCTAAGTTGTCCTCAGTAGGTACGCGTTCCATATTAACATCATGTCTTTTTATGATGTCTCTAACGATATGATATCGCAGTAACATGTGTTTGGATTTGTGATGAGACCTTGGTTTCTTTAGCTTGCATTATGGCTTCATCATGGTAAAGTGGTACTAAATGAAAAATGCTCAGAAACATACCAAGTCCGGTGATAAACTTTTTCATCCAAACTACATTTTTCGCGATCTCACACAGGAGATGTATTCGGCTTCCATTGTTGAGTCTACAACTATAGCCTATTTGAAACTTTTCCAACTAGCTGTAGCACCATTAAGGGTAAATAAGTCGTTTTGTGATTTACTATCATCCCAATTAGATTGGATGCTTACATCAGTATAACCCCTTACATGGAATTCAACCCCTCCACATATCGAAAACATATCCTTAGTCTTTCATAAGTATTTAATGATATTCTTTACAGAAATCTAGTGACTTTCACCAAACTTTGGTATCTACTTGTGATACTTAAAGCATACAATACATCTGGTCTTGTACATAGCATAGCATGCATAATGGATCCAACAGCCGAGGCATATAGGATCTTATTCATCCATGCCCTTTCATATGATGTTTTAAGACACACCTATTTCAAGTAATGCACACTGTCTACCTTAGATAGGTTTCTTTTCTTAGAGTTTTCCATGCTAAACCTCTTTAGCATCTTACCTATATAAGTGGATTGGGATAAGCTAAGCAGCCTTTTTGATCTATCTCTATAGATCTTAATTCCTAGAATGCATGATGCTTTTTCCAAATCATTCATGGAGAATTGTCAGGACACCCAAAACTTAGTGGCCTGTACTATTGGCATGTTATTTCTTCTCTTAGCTTGCCCTTTCACCTTCTTGTAGACACATGGATCATTAAGATTTTTTATGAAGAAAAATTCTTTTATTGCTTCATCAAATATGATATTCCAACTGCGTGAGGCATTCTTTAGCCCATATATAGACTTTTTCAATCTACAAACCTTATTTGGATTTAACTTGGATGTAAAACCAATAGGTGGTATCATGTACACTTCCTCTTGCAAATTTTTGTTAAGGAATGTAGTTTTTATATCCCTTTGCCATATCCCATAATCATGATATACAGCCATAGCAAGCATGATCCGAATGGATTGTACCATGGCCATTGGTGAAAATGTTTCCTCATAATCAATAAGTTTTACTTTATTATAACATTTTGCCACCAATCTAACCTTATATGTCTATACATTGCTATCTGTGTTAATTTTTCTCTTAAAGACCCATTTAAACCCTATGGGTTTTATCCTTTCAAGTGGATCAACCAAAGTCCATACTTGGTTGACTTCCATGGCATCCATTTTGGATTTCATGGCTTCAAGCTATTTATCGTAATCAATGTCAAATATTGCTTCCTCAAAATTGGTAGGTTTAGTATCATAAGGCAAGTCATCTTGATCTAGAAGAAATCCATCTCTTCGAAGCTTGCTTAATCCTACCAGATCCGTGAAGGTGTTATGTCTTTTGAGCTTCAGGTTAAGCATCTCATGCCTCAATTAATGGTTCCAATTCCATTGAAGTACCAAATTATGGTTCTTAAACTTATTTCGGATCAATTTTACTCCTACTGAACTCTTTTAGTATAAAATTTTTCTCTACGAATGTCTTTATTTAATTGGGTTGTAAAAATAATATCATGAGGTTTGTTAGGAGATCCCATAAATTTACGTTTAACTCATTTAGCTCCAAGCTTATTAGTTGCTACTCACTTTACATAAGCTGGATAGCCCCAAATCCTGAGATGAGACAAAATTGTCTTTTACCATGCCATATCTCATATGGTGTCTTATCCATAGATTTGGTTGGAACTTTATTTAGAATATACGTAGCAATTTCTAAGGCATATCTCCAAAAGGATATTGGAAGATCTACTATAGACATCATGGAGCAAACCATGTCATACAACGTTTGATTTCTCTTTTCAGGCACTTTGTTATTTTGTGGAGTTTTGAATGGAATCCACAGTTTATATAACATTTTCTATTAGATGACCCTAAAATTCCTAACTTAGATATTATCTTCCTTGATCAGATCTAAGAGTAAGAATTTTCTTGCCAGTTTGATTTTCTACTTCAGCCCTAAACTCTTTGAACTTTTCAAAAGCTTTGTATTTGTACTTTATTAAGTACACGTAATCATACCTAGAGTAATCATCGGTAAAGGTAATGAAGTAGGAAAAAACGTGTCTAGCCATTGTATTCATCGGTCCACATGCACTTAAATATACGAGGCCCAATAAATCACTAGCCCTTTCACTTTTACCAATGAAGGGAGTCTTGGTCATTTTGCCAAGAACACAACATTCACATGTCCTATATGATTCATAATCAAATGCGTCAGATAGCCCTGTTTGTGTAACTTGGCTGCTTAAGTCTCATTGATATACCTAAGCCTACAATGCCAAATATAGGTTTTTGATGGATCATTCTTTTTAGCTTTCTTCACATTTACATTGAGCAAAGGCTTTCAGAATCCATAACAAGCAACCTATTCTTAATGAGCCGATCCATAGATCATGTCATTTAGAATGATAGTGAAAATTTTGCCTTGCATTCTAAATTCAAAATTATCATTTTCCATGAGGTAGGAGATTGAAATGATATTTCTTGACAATCTAGGAACATAATGACATTCTTTCAATTCCAAGGTCATGTCTGTAGGCAATGATAAGGTAAAATTTCCAATGGCAATAGCAGCAACCGTTGCCCTATTGCCCATTTTTAGCACTACTTCATTAGAGCCCAACTCTATTATGTTTTCAACAAACTTATTTGATTACGTAAGTGTGATCCATAACCTGAATCAATTATCTAGGTGGTTGAATCAACAGTGGAATAATTTAACTCAATTATGTGAAGGTAAGCTATTTTCTTTCTATTGACAATACTTTTCAATTTTACATACTAGTCCAAACATTTTAGAATTAAGGCATCAAGTATGCCCTGCAATGTAGTTAATATAAATACCATTATCAACAACTTAGCATAAAATGAGTATTAATTAGTTATTCATGTATTAAACCGGTAATGACAAGGTATTAAATCTTTATTAGTCTTTCCACTAATTTTTCAAAATAATAGTCCTTGTTATTGTTATTCAAAAATCTCTTTAAGGTATATTTAGTAGGTTGGGACCTCTTTCAACATGTTACAACCTTGGGTTTGCCCAACCCAAGATTTCTATTTGGGTAGGCAACATAGCTTGCCAATTGCATTGCTATCCAACTCTTTAATCAGTTTGGTGGCAACTCTTTGCCTAAATGCATCATATGCATTTTGCCTAACCTTCACCTTTAATGCTATGCAATAAAGTTTGTATGCATTCAGACAACACAACATTAGTTGAGTAAGACCCATAATTCATATCTCAAGTAGTTCAAATGGAAGGGATCTTGGGTTTGCCTAACAAGTCACCTATAGTTGAAACTCTGGATCTTGCTATAAATGATGGAAGGCATCTTTATCACACAAAGCTTGTCACTCAATATTGTACAAAGGATTTGGTTCATTTTATCTTTCGATTAAGGTCTCATCATATTTACATGCATAACATTTATAATATTGCAGAAAATAAATCTACTATCATGCGTACTACTTGGATGATTATGGACTACAATCTAGTGCAAGTTCTTTAAGCCATTAAAGGAAATTGCTTGGTCAATTCCTAGGTGAACACATAAAAAGTTTTCAAAAGCTTCTTGCAATCTCTTGGGCTTCACGGTCCTTCCATTTGATCTCCATCTTTGAGTTACAAAATCTTTCCTAACCAATCCTAATTTTACGGCTTATTGTAATCTAATTTCATTTGCAATAAAGAAACCTTGAGTTACACGGTCCTTTCATTTAGATCTCCATCTTTGAGTTACAAAATCTTTCCTAACCAATCCTAATTTTACAGCTTAATGTAATCTAATTTCATTTGTAATAAAGAAACCTTGAGTTACATTCAAGGAGAATTGGGTTAGTCAAGAATTTTATAGCCCTAGAGAAAAATATAGATAAGGCAAAGTTCGCAAATGCTATTTAAAAAAAATTCAAACATCCACAAATAATTAACCATACATGCAAAATCATATTAGTCTTAGCCATAATCATCCCATACATTCACAACAATTATGAATATATATAAAGATGTGTTTTAAATTCAAATTATCAATTTTTGATACTTAAATGATTAATCCATATTTAATTTAATTAAGAAAATAATTTTCTTACATGATTAACATTTATTCTAATTATATTAGAATAAATCTTATTCTAAATAGGATTAATTATTTTAAATTAAATATATTTTTCAATTAATAAAATTAATTGAATTTTAATTTCATGTTTATAATATTATCCAATATATATCTTAAACAATTTAAGAAAAATAATTCAATTGGATAATTAGGTGTTTGATGATATGTAAAAGTTTTAATTGGATTTAACATATTAGGAAGGTATATTACGCCAACCATGCTAACTTTTAGTATTATTTATTTATTTTATAATTTTAATTTAATTTAATTGATCATATTAGATATGAAATCTCAAGAAAATTAAAATTAGAAGAGTCCTACGTTAAGTCAGACTGTGTTTGGCACAATCTTGGTGGAATCCTAGTCTAACTAGAACTCTATCCTATGCATAGCTATCTTAGCCATCTTGCTCCAATTCAAACACTATTGTCTTCCTCCCATTAAATCTCTGAAAATAAAACAAATTTATAGCAACTCTTTGCTGCCATTGATACTGCACCAAGATCCAAGAAAGAAGACAAGATGCCATAAGCTTTAATCACACCTAGTGCACTCATTTTAGCCCAAAATTGAAATGTTTTCAATTTTGATTTTAACATAATTTTTTGTAGCAAGATTTATGAACTTTGCATGACACATTCAAGGTGGAAAACCAAGAAAAAAAATCACAGCAATGGCTGCCTCAGCCACATCAAAACATCAAAATAAAGCTAACTTAGCACTATTCAACACCAAATTGTTAATCGATGATTCAAATATCAATTTAATTAATAATATTTTAACTAATTGATATTGAATAATAAATATGAATTAGCTTGTTGGATATTTAAAAAACAAAAGTAAAAATTTTCTTTGATTTTTATATTCAAAAATAGATCAAGATAGCATCAAAATGATAAAATCTTTAATCAGTAACAAATAGAACACAAGATTAATCAAATCAATGCATGGAGGCTCATGATAACATGTGTAGGAAATCTCAGGGCATCAATAATTAGATTACAAAAATTTTATAAATAAGACATAAACATGGTAGTGGAAACATGTTAAAAACACTAATCTAGGACTCCTAAATAGGATCGTCTTACAAGATCTTGATAACCTTTTCGACCTAAAAGCCTAAAAAACTATTCAAAATTCAAACATAACTCAATCTTGAGAAGTTTTTCAATAATTCCATGATGCAATTATCAAAAATATCGACCCCAGTTGTCATAAACCAAAGCTATCCAAGCATTCAATCTCTAACGGTTATCCACATTGGTGACCTAAAAAACCTTTAACAAGGAAGAGACTCAGAGCTAGTAGCTTAGGTTTCAATAAACTATCCCTTGCACTTAGAAGACCTTGATTTAATATCAAAACGAAGAAGAAAACTAATTTTCTTCTTGTTGCAAAGGAGTTGGCATAATCTTTCATAATAATTCTAGGAAGATGTTGCCCAACCCTATTTTGGTCTCTCTTGGCCAATTTCTAAAACCTCTATTCGGCTATGAGGAATAACTAACAAGGGTTTATATATCTTAGCTTTTAAAATTTTAATTTCTAAAAAATTATAATTTTACCCCTGGCCTATTTGAACTTATTCAAATTAGGTCTTAGTAACCATTACTAATATTAGACATATCAACTAAGTTTTAATTTAATTTCTACTAATCACCCTTATGTGTGTGACCCATTAGGCCCTTATGATATTGGGAATAAATATAAAAGTTATAAACTAAGATTGGCATCTAACAATACATCATGGCCACCCAAGATGCAGGAAGTGTCAATATGGTTTTGACAAGCCCTTCAATGTTTAGTATCTTAGTGTAATAAATATCTTTGATAATATATCCCGAAATTAGCAAGAGCATGGTTCAGTGTCTACTCTTAGCCTATTTTATTTTAGTGTGTAACCCCTATGTGTTAACTTCATAGCTAATATTACCTTGGCCAATGACTTTTAGTTAACATGGCTAGGTACATGTGAGAGATGCCCCCTGATATCACATGGGGTGATGAATCCTCTCCAGAACACTCATTCACCTACCATATGATTCATGTCATACCCAAAACCACCCTACCATAACATCTATATATTATGGACTCATTTGTGATAGAATCAAAGCATGACACTCCTCATACAAGATGACCTGGTGTCGCACGTCTAAGGATCTCTTACACTATTGACACATGAGAGTATTTTCATAGACACTTGAGTGAAATACCAAATGGAACTTTCATAGCGAGTCAAGTTCAGTGAACATTTTACCATAATAAGCACCCATATAATTTCCCTAAATATCTGTATACTTCAACGTATGAGATTGGTTACATGCATCCTATGCATGGAGGCTTACATATGCTAGTCTTTGTGCATTGTCAATGCCTTGTCTTGACAATACAATGACCAAGAATGTTTTAGAAATGTAGCTTTGACGCATAAATATCTCATAATTGTAATTCTTTACATTCTTTTGTAAAGCCAATGTGTTTCATGAGCTTTATCTAACAATTCTACAATTAAATCTTACAGATAAAGAAATACCTTTATAACATCAATTAAATATAATGTTTGATTACATGAAATCAGTAAATGCTAATGCCTTACAAGCCACAACAATTGGCTTGCAAGGCTTATACTAGCAATTATTCTTGCTTGGTTCTTTCCTAAATTAGTGAGAACCTTCGATATAAATAAAGCACTTTTGTGCAAACCAAACTCAATTCATAATATAAAAAATGTAACCCTTTGTGTCTTTTAACAAGGAGAAAACCACCATAGCCGACACTATGTATTTTTTATGTTATTTTAATCTTGTCTTCTCTTATTCATCTCTATCCGCACCCAAAATTTAAAATACGACGACTGTTTTTCTTGCAATATGATATAAGAACATCTTTTCTGGTAACACTATGAATTGTTGTATTTTTAATGGCATCTAATCATGGATTCCCTTAAAGCAATGGGTAATTCTTTTTAATTTAAATATACACAAGATTAAACTTGCCAGTCAGGCAATTCGAGTTGATTCGGGCCACAAAAATTTAAGTTATATTTTGAGTTCACATTATTTCAAACTCAAATAATTTAGGATTTGGATTATTTGAGATTTGTGTAATTTTGGTTTGGTACTTAGATTTTCAATTTTGGATTATCGTAAATTCATTTAGCAATTTTTTAAAATTAAATCAAATTAAAGTTAAATATAATTATTTGATTAAATCAAATGTTATTAAAATTTTATTGAAAGACAAAAACTTAAATAATAACAATATTTTCAAAATAAATATAAATATTCTAATTTGTATGATTTAAATTAAAGTTAAAATTTTATTTTGTATGAATGAAAAATATGAGATTTTGCACTTTTGTTTTACTAAACTAAAATATTTTTACTTATTGTCTCATTTTAGTTATCGGTTCAATTTTAATCAAATCCAATAAAATCATTTCAATTTTTAATTTTTATACCGAAGATATTTCGGTTTCAAATTGTCAAAAGATTATTAATGTTCTAACTCTATCCAATATTAACAGAATTACCACCAAGAGTGGATGCTCATATCCACATATAAACCATGATATGACGAAAGATACTATTTTTTCAAATGATGTTATTAGCTATTAAGTCAAAAACAACAAAATCCATCTAATTTTATTTTATAAATTTAAATTAATCAAAATTTACTTGTTATGCCCATATTGTTATGCCAATATAATTTAAACATATGCCATACCTATGTTGGTATGGTATTGTTATTAAAAATGAAATTATTAGCTAATAAGTTTAAAATAGAAAATCCAAACAGAAAATGTTTAAACGGCTTAAACATTAAAACTTAAAAGTTAAGACTAAAATCCATAGCCATTGTGATATTTCCATGCAATCATTTAACTATAAGCTAAAATTTATGATTTATAAAGAAAAATGACAATATTTTAATGAACTTAATGGGTTGAATCTATCTTTATTGTTTTTTAATATTATTTTGAATATAAAATAAATTCAAATTAGAAGGTGAATAATTATTCATTAGATGATTATTAATATATGTTTGACTTATTAGTCCAAAATTACTATTTATATGCAGAATAATAAAACTTCTTAATATCCAAAAAAATTATTTTCAACCAAAAATATGTTTAGGTTGTTCTCTTGTACTGTCCATTTAAGTCTTTGTAATTATATTTATTTCAATTGTTAATTTTCTTTTGAAAAATTATTCCACACTAACGGTAGAATGAAAATATTTCATTAGCAAGATTAGTGAATTAACACTAGTCCCACTTATTTTATTGTTAAAATTATTAGTTTAATAAACATACTAAATATGATAAAATATTTTAAATTTTTATTGACCATGAAAGTTTTACTAATTTGTTCTCTCTAGAAAAGTTTTTCATTGATGGCAAAAAAAAAAAAAAAACAAAAAACAAAAAAAAATTCATTAGGCGCTACCAATTTGAATTGGCAATTGTTTGCTACCAATCTTCGATTGCCAATTTCATCGTTGTGAAACTGTAGAATTAAAAA
>JAQSVH010000013.1:15609409-15622398 GCA_029448705.1 Adansonia digitata
TTAAAATATTTTAATAAAAATAATTAAAAAATTAAAAAAAATAAAATAAAACCCTTCCAACCGGCTAACCGGTTGGAAGGGTTATATTATTTTTGACGTGGTGAGCAGGGAGCTCACCACGTCAGGACCTTACGTGAGCTTTCCTTAGAATTTCCCCCTTTTTGGGGAGTTCATTAGATAGGCATGTTTAAATATTGATGGCACTGTGACTTTTATTTCAGTTACTATAAAAACAAAAAACACCACGCCTGAATCATGAATCATAGGGCTAACAATCGGCAAAATATCAAAAATACGCACCTCATTTCACAAAAGCAAAAGATGAACAAGCAAATTTCGACGGACATTCTTCTTCCTTTCTTCTTGTTTGTTGTTTCTCTTTTTGTGCAGAAACTTTTTTTATTTTCCTCTTCTTTTATCAACTATGTCCTTCTTTTGAAAAAATTTTCTGCTTAATTTTTTCCTCACTTTAGCTTTAAAAAGAAACATTCAATTTGTCCAAAATTTTTTCATGTTTTTATTCTACCAAGAAAAGTACAAACACATCAAAGATTTTATTTCTCTTTCATTTATCTACTATCACATGTAACAAATTAATGGCTTTTAATGAAAGTACCAACATCAACGATTTAAAATGGATGTCCTTCGTCCAACAGACATAATTGATTTGACTCGTATAGTTCTCGTTGAAAAAGATTACATTTAGTTTTGGCCTTATAAAAAATGTTACTACAATTTAAAAAAAAAAAAAAATCGATCATTTGAGAAATTTCCAATGACCATGTTTATTATGGGAAATGTTAATACTGACTTTTTATTAGAGAAGCTAATCCAATTTATCAATGTTGAAAGGACTTCAGACCAGGTCAACTAAGGTCTAGTTGTCCGAATCAGATGTGACATCAGAACACTAAATAATTTTTGCGTAAATATCCCAATACATAATGGTTTGGATTGGGTACAACACACATCAGCTTCCATGGACCCTCCCTCGAATGACTACCACATAGCACGATTTGGGAGGTCAATAAACCTATAAATAGGGTACTTCTACTTATTTTAATTATGTACGTATTTATATTATATTTATATATTTTATTAAATTATAATTTTATTTAAAATATTTTATATTGATATCAATTTTGATACGTTAATGATTCATATAATATAAATTTTAAAAATATATTTATATTATATTTTTATTACTTGATATATATTATATTTATATAATTATATCTAATATTATTATATTAAAGGGATTCTGGTATTACACAAAAAATATCCTTCCTACAACAATCCCTTCGGGTGAAGGTAAATGTTATATAGAAACTTTAAAAAAAAAAAATCACTGTAAATTTTTATGGTGTAAATATATGGACTACCAACATTTATTTTATAAATGTTTTCATTTTTTTACTTTATGCTTTTATCTCCGTAAAAAATAATAAAAAATACATACAAAAAACACAAACATTTACCAAACAAAAAACAAATCATTAAGGTATTTGAAATAATTTATTACCAAATAAAAATATAGCATATTTATGAATTTAAAAGTAATTAATTGTTTTCATGAATTTGAAATCTAAATTTAAATTCTTAAATGAAATCTGAATGGAATTTAGATGGATAGCCTGTTTATGTGGAAAGAAAAAAAAAAGGCCTTCATTAGTTGGAAATATTAAGTTTATTGTTTTTCTTAATAGAACACAGAGTGAAGTCAAATTAGCTAAAATTACTATTTAATAATAAAAATAAAATTTTTATTTAAATTTAATTATAAAAATAAATTAATATTAATATTTATACTAAAATAAATTTTTTAACAAAGTTGGATATCACAAATTGATACCTGCTTAATGAAGAAAAATCCAAAATATAAATAAATAAATAAATGGAACATTTAACAATCTTTTAATGTTGTTTAGTGTATGAGATAATAAACCTCGTAATACTTCATTACCAAATAAACGTATAGCGAATAATGAAGTGCTTGTCATGAAATTTGAAATCAAAATCTATAATTTCAAATTTAAATTCTCAGATAAAACCTAATAGAATTTAAATGGAACTAATCAGTTACACGAAAAGAAACGTCATTAGTTCAAAATGTTGGAAAATAGTGTATTATTTTTATTTCAGAGAAAGAAGAGTGCTACGACTTACAAAAGAAATGTAAATCCAAACTTTACCAATTGGTCTTTGACCCAAGTTGTCATGGAAATACTCACTTTTCTAACATTAACAGATATTTGAAGGAAAAGAAAGAAACGTAGAAGCCTCGTAGGTAGCTTCCCCCGAAGGAAGCATGCATTGCCGTAGTTATCAACATATCCCTAAGATGGGGCACCAAGATACGAAGCAAGCCGCAAAATGTCACTGAATATTCCACCGGCTGTTACTTGCGCGCCAGCTCCCGGCCCACGGACTATCAACGGCTGCTCCTTGTACCTTGTCGTTGTGAAAGCAATGATGTTATCAGAACCAGAGAGCTGTGCAAATGGGTGATCTTTACTGTATCTACGCAGCTCCACACGTCCCTCTTCATTAATGGCATCCACCACTCCAACATATCTCAGCACCTGCAAAACAACATGATTCAAAAAGGATTTAGACATCATCTTTTTACCACAATATCTGTTTAAACACACACACACACGTATATATATATATATATATATATATAACACTGCACACAAGCAGACACGGGAAAAAAGGTTAAGACTACAACTGGCCAACACTTTTCATCATCAACTTTTATAGTAGAATATTAGTAGACTTCCAGCTAAAAGTAGAATATTAGTAGACTTCAGGCTAGTTTAGCATTGTTGTTAGAAAAAGCTTGAGTTAGAAAAAAGTTGAATTGAAAAATGTGTAACGAAAATACATTATTCGAAGTATTTGGCATTGATATGAAAAAGTGCAGTGAGGAATTGAAATGTAAAAAATAACTTTTAGAGTAATAAAAATTTAAAGATATGAGAATAATAAAGTTATTTTATCAAAAAGCTAGCTCCCAAACTACAAAACCTTCAATTTATTGGCATTTTGGTTTGGGTTGCTAAATCATGATTTAGCGCAAAAGCTAAAATTTTTGTCCATTTAGCATTTCATTTGCAGTGAAACTTAACTTTTAATATCAAAAGCTGTCCCAACAATAATGCTAAGCAGGTATATCCATCTACTTTTATCACCTATGACTAAAAACTAGGCAAAAGAAAAAGTAAAGTTATAATCATTTAGGATTTCCAAATTTAGTAATTATAACAAAAATAATTAACATGAACAATATAAACACATGAAAATCTACCTTGAAGAAAATTCAAAAAATTTTAAAAGAAAATTAACGATCATTGAAACATAAAAGTATATGTTTTTGCATAAAAAATATACCACATTTTAGTGCCAAAGAAGAAATCAAAGATAGGCTGCTATACTTGTGAGATTCCGTTGAGAAATAGACCCAATTTCTTTGAATACCTCACCTCCTTCACTTTTGCCCTTTTTTAGTGTCATTCTTTCATAAACAGGAAGTATTTTAATTAACTCAAAAAAATAAAAGAGAGATTCTCCCTAAAGCACCTATTATTTTAAAAGGCAAATTCCTTGTCAGTGTGCATTAAGGCACATCTCAAAGCATGCCTGGTTAATGGTTTTCAAAAGAGAGGTTATCCGCAGTTATGAACACAGCTGAAAGGGTTGTTGTAGTGTTATTCTTCGAGTAGAAATAGGGGGAAAAAAGAAAACAGAAAATTAATACTCACTTTCCCTGATTCCTCAGCATCCTGTCTCTCCCTAGCCAAATCAATGTCAAACTGAGGCAACTGCTTCATAAAATCTTCAGCAGATGCAGTAGCCTGCAAAGGCAAATAAAAGTATAACATTTTTTTTTGGCCACCAAAGATATCCCAGCAATGATTGCTTTCTTGAGTGTTGTAATTCTATAGCAGAGGAAAATAAACCCTTACTCTTAGTGGTTCAGGAACCAGACTTTGAACAGGTATATCAGAAAGTTCCAATTTCAAGCCAGATTCTCTGGCAAGAATTATCACCTACAGAATGAAATCGATCTGAGCCCAATCATTCAATTGCAACAAGCACAAACCAGCAGCAACTGTAGTATGCAAGAAATGACAGTTCAAGCCATCATGCTTATTGCAGAAGGTATTATTTCACTTGATGCATGTTGACTGTTAATATGCTAAAGCTCATTATGAAATTTTCCGTGACTGCTAAATGAAAGCAGAATTTCGATACAAGCTAAATTCTCTATGCTATGCTTCGGAAGCCTACCTATCTATACTTTTATGCACAATTGCCTCATATTTAGTGATGGCAAAATTGACATAAACCTAAACGACCTGCCCAAAACCCAAAATTCAAACCTGATCCAATCTAATATTACCACAAAAGGTCAACAATAGGTGTCCATGATTCTTTGCCTAGACCCCTTTGTGGCCCAGCCCAGCCCAGCCCAAATTTACTGTTCACAATTAATAAAAAATTAAAAAATTATTTTATATTAATATTTGTACATTTTATAATTATATTTAAATAATTTTTTTTAATTATTAAATATCAATTCGGGCCAATCTGAATTAACAAAATGCCTGTCCAAGGCCCAAGCGGTCAGGTGGGTAACCTGGCCCACGAACAAGTTCCCATCCAACAAAAACTTAAATAATATTTAAATTCTCTCTTTTAAATATTAATTTGAAAGAAAAAAATAAATATAACTCTAATTTTTCATCTATTAATAATTTTAAAAAATCAAATGTAAAATAATAAAATCTCTTTTGTAACTCCTCGAATTCCAATAATCAATTTTTTTTTGTTCATAATAGTTTTAATTTAATTTGTAACAAACAATTTTTTTAAATTTATATTAAAATAAATTTATTTTTACACTCTCAGAGGAATTCTAAAATTCAAGAAATTAATCAACAACCATTTCTAATTTTTTGAGTTAGAATTGAGACTGAGCCCTAATTTATGCTGAATCTGGCTAAGAAATGGTAAAATAAATAGTAATGATTGCTGCCATAAAGATGAATATTAAATACCAATCAATCAAAATTCATTAATGAGTTTTCTAAGGCAAATTGTTAATATCGAATAGAAATAATTCTAAATCAGTAAATGACTTTTGATTGACTATTTTTTTCAGTCTTTTTATACCTTCTAATGATTATCTAAATTTATTTTTATGATATCAAAATTGATAGCGTGCCAACAATTGATAGGTAACCATAAGTAACTTAACTAACGGTGATAAGATCAGACATGATCTGAATGAACCACCAACCTAACCTGATTTAACTTTAGAGTCAGCAATTAATGACCACAGCCTGTAAAGATGATCTGAACTTGAAATGACCCAAGTGCCAAGTAACCCACACGCTAAATAACTTCAATTTTTGTTGACCCAGTATGCTTGACTCACCCAATTACCACCTCTACATCACAGTTTGGTACGACAACATAGAGAAAATATGTACACAACATTAAGTTATTTACCTATATAACTAAAGGAACAAAGAAAAACTGAACACTCTTTACCTTTCTTGCAACATCTGTTCCAGACAGATCATCCCTCGGATCTGGTTCAGTATAACCTGCCTCCTTTGCCTCGGCCACTACCTCACTAAAGGCTCTAGTGCCAGTGAAGTTATTGAAAATATAACTCAAAGTGCCACTACAACAAATAACACAGCAAAAGAGATATGTCAAAAGATGCACAAAGAGAAGATCAAATTTTAATTTCCTTAAAACATTACTAACCTGAAAATGCCCTCAATGCGCAAAATTCTGTCCCCAGTTTCAAGGAGACCTCGTAAAGTGCTAATAATTGGAAGACCAGCTCCTACAGTTGCTTCATAGAAGTAATGTGTGTATGATTGCCGCTGAAGAGCTCTCAACTTTAGGTACTGGGTTTCACACAAAAAGTATGTCAACAATGCAGAAACATAAGTCCAGTAAAACAAAATGTAATCAGGGATGCAGCCGAAAAGAAAGTTTCAGCAAAAGCAAATTGCAATCAACTTTGCTAAATCACTTAACATAAAAAAAGGAAGACAAAACTGATTTATGCAGTTATTGTATTATTGCATTACCTACCAGCCCTGTGATACTGTATGCAAACAAATTTGGGGGATGGGGAAGAGAGAGAGAGAGAGGAAGGAACAAGTTGAAGAAAAACACACACAGAGCAGTAAAGCCAGAAAAAAGAGAACTATCACAAAGGAGAGTAACAAAGAGCTAAATCATAAAACAAAAATTCCAAGAGTTGCCATTTGCTACTATCAAAAATATAAAAAACCATATCAGCAACGGTCCATTAAGGTGACCTAATTTGTTGTAGTGGCAAAAATAATATGAAAAACCATTCATGGGCTCACTTCAATGCATTTCCACTCTCCAAAACCGAAGTGACTAATTCTACTTCTAGCAGAACTCATAAAAAAAAAAAGAAAAAAGGTTGCCATACAAACCAAAGGCAATTTTGTCAAACATCACATAGGCAAACCAAAAACTAATGAAAGCCACCAGTACTTCCATGACGAAGCACTCAATAATCACCTTAAAAACTTTGCATCAACCCAAATATGTCCACATTAGGAATTAAAAGGGGAAAAACCGAAAAAAAAAAATTTGAATCACTCCGTGGGCTCAATAATCATTTTCCTAAACATGCTAGAATCTCTTAATAAACCATGTCACCAACAATAAAGAAACCCCTCCAACTACCACAAAAACCACCTTACATAGCCACACATTTAACTCCGACACCACATCCCCACCTCCCTCCTTCCAAAAAAGAAAAAAAAAAGAATATCCCACAAAAACAATGTATGGCAACTCAACATCAATATCCGGATGACTCTTTTCCCTTTGAGTATTGACAATAAAGAACCTCAAAATTCATGGCAACTCATAGCCCTCTGTTAACGCAACATGGTAAAAAACCCAAGATCTAGACCAAAAAAAAAAAAAAATCAGAAATGATAGCCATATATAGGAAATTAAAAGGCAAAAAAGGGACGAAAAAGGCGACCGGAGCTGAGATAAGTATTGTTGACAACAATTGGTGAGATACAAAACACAAATTAATCAATACACAATTTTTCCATCCTTAATTTTTTGCCAAGAGAGTGCCTTAATCCTCTCCAAGAGAGTTAGCAACTGTTAAGCCAAGCCTTGGATTGTTACTAGATGCCCACATAAAAATCATCCGAATACCCTTTTAGCGAGGATAAGACACTAACTGAATTAATAGATGATTGCAGCGGTTGATCTATAAATTGAGGATAACAACGAATAATTCAAAATTGAATTGCTGCATCAAAATCAATGTTACCTTATCAAGTGGTCCTGAATTGGCCTTTTTGTTCGGAGTGATCACATGAATTCCTCTACACAACCAGTCATGGTAAAAGCTTGCAACATGAGAGTCTGCCGTACAATCAACCAAAACAGTATTTGGAATAAAATGATTTCCATGCACATGTTGGGTAAATTTTTCTAAATCAGCAACTTGTCCTTTCTGCTTCAGAAGTTCTCTCCATCTTGACAAGTCAATTCCACTATAACAAGAGATAGATGAGTCAAACAGATGAACATAATTCAGAAATGGAGAAAAATGGAAACAAACAATTATAAATTTAACAACAGTTCATTAACAAGTACACAACAGTTAAATTAATGGAGAAAACAGTCAGGTCGATGGCGGAGACACAGTGGAACGACATCTAAATTACAATAGCAATAACAGTGGAGATTTAAGCAGCAAAACACATGTCAAGAGAAAAGAATAAAATATTAAAAAAAAAGGGCCACTTAACATTGACACTGTAAAATTATAATTTTGTATAAAGCATGTAAAATAAGGTATGATAGTGTTTGTGATACAAATCATGGAATTAAACAATTTTTTTTAAATGAGAAAAAGAAGAAGAAGAAAAAAAAGATTCGAGCGAATGCCGAGAAGAATGAAAACATAGTATTAGTTAAACTAATAAAATGCGTAAAGCAGGAAGCAAGAAATAAATCACCTCAAAAGTTACATTAAAGCAATAGAAACTTTAAACAGTAGAGCATGTAAATTTCAGATTAAATGGATAATTTTAGGCTTTTCCCAAGCTTTTGACAATTCCTTTTATATCTATAGAGAAGAATATTTAAAGGACTAAATTACATCTTCACAAGGCAAACCAACAATTATTGGCCAAAGGTGACATATAATCTCTCATCATAATGCAAATTACAAAGACTAATGATGCATGGGCTCTTCAAAATTTTGGCATTATATCCAAAGAAATTATTTCTATTTCCATGCAATATCCAAATGACACTAAAGAATTTGGAATCACTGAAAGCCACAAAACTTCATAGAATTCATTTCCTTCAATAACTTGATATGCTTTAAATATATGGAACAGAAATGATCCAAAACATTTACTGCAATTAATTTATTTCAAACATACTCTTAAGAACAGAGAAACATGTAACATTCATAAGCTTTTATACGCTAGTTATAACAGTTCTTAGCTTTTATACTATGGTTATAACAGTTTTCATGTATGTTTAAAATTTACTTTTCTCAACAAGAACAAACAAAATTGTATTTCTCACATTATAGATTGCCATAGGATTCTTACTATAAATGCTGAAGACTTACACTTCACTTAAAAGCATTGTCCTCGAACCAGTAATCCCCATAACACGCAAATCAATGTTAAATTCTTCCTTAAGGACTGCTGCCTGCCCAAAAGTGTTCAAATATTATTCAGGTTCAATAAGGTAAGAAATAAGCAACACTTCAGCCCTAGTCAATACTGCTGCCGCCAGAACTAACCCAGGGCTGCCTAGGTCACAACGAATGAATTTTGCTGTTCAAGAGGAATGCCAACTTTTGCAGCAATGTATGACAGTAAACAAACAGCAAAATGCAAACCAATGACGTACTTTCACTAGAGGTCTAATCAAGCCAAATTAAATCAGCCTAGTGAATTACTTTAACTTAACCCGAATAAAGCTTGATTACATTTCATTTCTCATACTTGAGCATGAATCTATATGCAAGCTACTCCAGTTAAATAAAGCTAATAGCAGCCAAGTCAAGTAGAAGCAACCAGCAAGTCAATTGAGTAACTGGAGACCAACTCAACTCATTTAAATCCATAATTTTCAAAATGATTGATCAATTAGAAAAACATTTGCCCAATCTCCATAGGGAAAAGTGAAATAATATATTATCAACTACAATAAATGACTTGCACATTCTAGTGCAACTTTAAATTTACTTTATGCAATGTGTTTATAGAGAAAAGCAACAAGTAACAATAATTGACTGTTCAAATATAATAATTTCTTAGCAACAGCAGAAAGATAATAAATGAATAATACTTTTGCTAATACTACACCTGATCCCTCAACTGGTCAAGTAATGTCCCACCAATCAATCCAGGTCCAATAATTCCCATTGCTATCGTTGTCCTTGAAAGATAAAACCTTGAATGCACAGCTCTTAAAGCCCTTATACAATCTTCACGCTTGACAACTACTGTGATGTTGTACTCAGAACAACCTTGAGCTATAGCACGAACATTAATATTAGCCTGCATTGTGATTTGAGATGGGGGAAAAGAATATAGTAAGTTCTAAAATGAAATTTATATAAACATAGCAAGAAGCAAAATAATTGTCTGAAAGGATACTTGGAACTTTCTACCTTTGCCAGAGCATTGAAAAGAGTGGCACTAACTCCAGGAGTGCTAGCCATTTTCTGGCCAACTGCTGCTAATATGCTACAGTTAGGAATGACCGCAACCTGAGAAGGATTGCTTACATCAGAAAATTAAGTAGACAACTAGGACCATGCTAAAGTAAGCATAACTGGATTGACAATACACGGCCAACATAACCACCCAAACAAAAAATCTCAACCCTCCTTCCAACCAATAAAAATAAAAAAAGACAAGCAACCAACAGATTCTAAGATGACAAAAAAAAGCATTAAGCAGAATTTAACCCATGATGACAAAATAAATAAACATAGGTTAGTATTTTATCTGTGCATGTACTAATTCCACAGGCAGTTAATACTTGAAAATAAGGGATACAGAAAAAGCACTAAAATACTCTTATCTTATCTTTAAAACTGTTGGTACAACACCTGCATAATGATCTGTTGCTATTCTATAATCAAGCCTGATGCTGCAATCATCATGCTAGATAATGCCCACAACCCCAAACATGAATATAATTTATATTAAAAATATTAGCAAGATGTCAAATACACTTTTTGTTATGCATGTTTTTAATTCAAACTACAAACTGAGTTTTGAACCAGTACAGATTAATTTCCATTTTCCAAATTACAAAGCCAGCTAAGACCTAGATAAACCAAATTGATTTCTCAGTGAATAGACCTATCACAGCTTTCTCTGGTAATTAGACCAATTGTTGTCCATAGATGAATACCAAAAGCTGAATCACATTAATAATCAAAAACCTAGATATGATGGTTGGCAGCACAATAGTAGTTTTAGACAATTTTAAGCTAATTTTGAAATGATTGCAACAAACTTGGGACAGGTATCGGCAGATGGTCAAATGTTAGAAAATAAGGAAATATTGGTTTTCCTTATTTGTGAGACTTGTCCAAATTTTAAATATTTCACTTGATAATTAAGTACTTCAGTAGTAACAGAAAGCCGACTTTTATGAGACAATTTTCAAGATTGAAGAAAATGTACTTCTATGCATTGTCCATCTCATGTATTTTTATCTCTATTGATGCACAAGGCCCCGCAATGCTAGGAGCTCACAATTTTCTTTAGTCACTGAAAGTGTAATTGCAGCCTTCCAATCAAATTATGGAAGCTTAAATAAATCCCGAGGCACTCACACTATAAACATATTACAATTGTGTGTTACAGAATTTTTTTTTTTCTTTTTTTGTTGAGTAGTCTATAATAGCTGGAGGATGTAGATATGCTAGTCGAGAGATTAATTTTTTATAACTTTATTTTATAATGATGGGTTTATTTGTAACTTTTATAGATATTTACGATATTTAGAACATTTAGGTTATTTTATATTAATTTAGCATTTTTCATCTTTTCCACGATTAAATACTTTAGGGTTATATTTGGTATTTGCATTTACTAGGGTTTTAGGTTTAGTTATAAATACCTATTTCATTTTAGTTTCAATTAGGTTTTCAATAATTAACACTTGAGATATTGTGATACTGACTACTCGGGTTTTCTCTCCATCATTCTTATTAGTTTTTCTCCCCTAGTTCTTCTGTTTCTATTCCAATCTCCACTGTCTCTCCCTAATTGCTTCCATCTATTTCTGATTTCCTCTAGATTTCTATATTTTAATCTCATTTCACTACTTCTACATCCATTATGCTTTTCAGATAACCAAGTCCATATATGTATAATTAAACTGAGAAAAGCACTTTCCTCTAGATTTCTATATTTTAATCTCATTTCACTACTTCTACATCCATTATGCTTGTCAGATAACCAAGTCCGTATATGTATAATTAAACTGAGAAAAGCACCTGAGAAAGACGTCCAGCATCCAACGCTTGACGGAATCTAGATTGCAAAGCCTCAGCAACTGCTTTTACCTCTTTCTCAGGCACAGCAAAACAGACAGAATGCTCACTACTAGCCTGCATCAATATTAAGAAATAAGCTTTCCACACATAACATAGAACAGCAATAACTGCCATATCAGAATATACGAACCTGGGATATCATAATGACATTAGCTCCCACATCTTTCACCGCACCAAAAATGGCACTAGCTGTACCAGGAACACCAGCCATTCCAGTTCTACCAAAAGAAAATGACAGGCATTGCATAAATATGATGGAGATGAAAAATCAAAGAACATAACCAAATACAGGCAGCAGAAATCAAAGAGAAAACATACCCCTCAACATTTACTAGTGCCAAATTATCTATTGTTGCAAAACCCTTGACGGGAGATTCTAGCCTCTGACCATCTTCATCTTCAGTTTCAAGACGGCAGATTGTTGTTCCAGGTGCAGAGAGATTGAAAATATTCCTTATTACAATTGGAATATCATATCGCATCACAGGTATAATGGTGCGAGGATGCAAAACATTTGCCCCAAAATATGACTGCATGGTTACATTAACTTATCTTAGAAAAATCTATAAAGAAAGTTAAGCAACTTGACAGGTATGAAAAGGAGCCGTGCAGCCTACCATTTCCCATGCCTCTTGATAAGACAACATCCTTAGTATCACAGCTTCACTAACTGTAAGAAAAAGTTATTCATTACCATTACAGTCAAACCTCACATTTATATTGTCTTTAAAGGGACGATGATCAAAGGAACCCTTGACAACACTAGTTTAATGAGCATGTCTCTTTCATCCAAGTCTATATCAAGAACTTCTAGATGAAAGGAAATGCACATGCTAGCATCTTCCAATAAATTTTAAATCAATGTTTAATGAAAATTTGGATGAAAAAAGAAACTAAAAACAAAATTAATATCTTTTTTCTCTTTCAACAATTAATTCAAAAATATTTATCCCTCCTCCTAAAGAATTCATTTATCCTTTTCCTTTGATAAGAAAAAACCATTCATGTCTTATTAAGCCGTAAAAAAAAAGTAATAGTATACCTTATTGTTTATGGCACAGTTCTAGCAATTCTTTTTACTTTTATTGTGGTTGTTTACTAGCCAGTGTTTCTATTCTCCAACTTTAATCCTCTTCTCTTTTACTTAAATTCCCATTTTCTCCTCTTTACACATTCTCTGTTTGTTCCTTGTTCTTTTCTTCATTTTTCTAGAAGGTAAATTCCATGCTCTAAATTAATTTTCCCAATTACACACTATCCATTTGATTTTCTATTAACCCTTTTCCATTTTATTTCTTTATTCACTCACTTTAACTTTTCTGGTCTCCAGACACTCTAGGCTCCCTCTATAGCT
>JAQSVH010000013.1:15627187-15638806 GCA_029448705.1 Adansonia digitata
ATTTCAAATTTTTGGCACGTTGGAGCATTGTATCAATACATGAGAACCATGTATCGATATATTCAAGTAAAATTATGCATTTTCTCATATCTTTTGTCCTCGGATACCTTGAACTACGTTATTTGATGCCACATCTTTGCATTTACCCTTGATATGATCCCTAGGCCTTCTTGATGTCTCACGTCCATGCCCCAGATTGCTACAAATTAGCCCGAATAAAATAATGTGTCTATAGTGTTTTCTTGTTATGCTTAAGCTGTAACCCAGATTTTGCAAGAAAAAAAAGTTTTCTTGCCCTCGGTATTTAACACCATAATGGTACTAATCAAGAGATTGTTTTTGAAACTAACCTATTAGCATAGCTTTTAGAAAAACATAATCTTAACCTTATAAAGGCTTCTTGAGTCACATGTGTGGATTACCATTGAAGGCTAGACAGTTAGATGATTTTAGTTATGATAATTGGGCTTATTGTGTAGGAATAAAAGGAGTTCAAATTTAACTAGGGACTTTGTCAATCTCTTGGTTTGAGATATGATTTTATTTTTAGTTCTTATTCATAAGCAAATTAGTTAAAACTCATAAGTTTTAGTTCTTTGGTGGAATTCATTATGATTGTTTAACTTTATTCTATTGCGTAATCTAACAGTTGTTATTAAATTTATTTTTCTTCGATTCAATTGAGCATAATTCAAATTCAAATAGTGGTATCACAATCTTCTTATGCCATTTTAATCATCCTCAAGTTCTAATTGTTACCGTTTTCAAAATAGTTTTGACTTTAGGATTATTCTTAATCCTATTGCATATTAAAAAAATTTTAAAAAACTATTTTTATTTAATTCCAATTATGGTAGCATACATATTTATGTTAATTTATTATAATTAATTAGTTTGAAAACTATTTTTGACTAATTAATTATGGATACAATTGGTGGGCTTCAATTGAAAATTATTTATGCTAAATTATACCAGTATTGGTGATTTATGGATGCTGAAAAATTGTAACGATTTTTTAGCCTTAAAATGACCAAGAATTATTCTTGTTGTTGAGAGAACAATCATGTATTAAAAATACAAATAAAAACTGTTGCTTGGTGTGTTCCTTGAATGCAATTTTATGCAAATGTTAGCAGCAACCTTAAGTTGCCTGCTATTGATTCAAAGGCACTCTAGGTAGCCTTCTTAGCTGTTACCAATAGCTGCTAATGTCTCATGCAACATCCCTACTTTAAGGCATGTTAATAGAATACATATGCAATAGCAAAGAAGCAACAGTCGGCATGTCTTTAGGTTGTAATTATGGCTACATTATTTGCTACCAACAAATAAATGTTTGTTGCCTCACATTATGTCTTATGTTGTTGCAAATTAATAGAGCTTGGCGCTTTAGGCTCGTCGATGACATTGAAAAAGAAATTGCCTAATGCCCTATTTAGAATGCCTATTACATTTTTTGAACTAATATTCTTTTCCTAACTTAGATTCACAAGTCTTCCTCACTTGAAACTCTCACAAAAAGGTAGAAATGTCATTGGTTCCCATCCTCTAACCTACTAGACAAGTCATCATTTCTTTGGCTTTTTGAGTTTGCTTCCATTGCTGTTATGTATTGGGCTTTAACCCTATCCCTCATTTATCAATCTTGTTGACAACTTTGAAAGCTCTAGCAATACTTTAAAGGTGTTTCCCCAGTCTTTTTCTAGCCCAGGCTCTTTTGCTAATAGTTAACTTCAGACTTATGTAGGTATTCCTTGATAGACAAGGCTTAACTATTAGCAATCCTTTTCTAACATAAGTAAGATTTACAAATTCAAAAGACTAGAAGGATGATTTTGGTATATCTTCATTGAGTTGAACGTATGGGGCTTCAGTTAAAGTGGTAACAATGATATCCTCTTCCTCTCTAATATTGACAACCTTGATCCTGATAGCAAATTTTAGTTTTTGATGCAATAATGATGGCACTGCCTTTGTAGAATAAATCCAAAGCCTTCTTGGTAAGGAATTCTATCCTTCACCTGGAAGTCTATCTCATATATGTATGGGCCTATTTGCAATGAAGGGTAATATTTTTGATGACTTTTTGGCAAGTCTTGTCGAACACTCACACAACTATGAGGTTTTGCCTGATATAAGATGCATTAACATAAAGCTTGCTTAAACACATCAAAGGCATAACATTCAAAGCTGAACCATTATTGATAGAAACCTTGGGAATAATGTTGCCTTTATAATAAGTAGTGATATGAAGGGCTTTGTAGCTTCCCTTAGCTCTATGGGGTATTTCATCATCGCTGAAGGATATGTAGTTTGCCTAAAACTTTATTTAAGAATTACAAAAGAGCATTCTTGTGTTCCTCAAAATTCAATAGTAATAAGCATTGATATATTTGCTTGCTATTTATTCAATTGGTCCACAATGCTATATCACTACGCTTGATGAATTTGAAGAACTTTATCACTTTTCTCTCATTTACCAATTTTTTGATCACTATTAAATATATTTCATCACGGCTGTAGGGCTTCAGTCACAAGGGTATTGTTATTCCTTTGAACCTTGATTTTGGTGCAACTCAAGCATAGCATCTGCCACTATGATTTAAATGACTTTTCCTATAAAGTCAACACTGACAGCTTGCTAATAGGATTCCTCTATGATCAATACTTCACTTCCAAGCTTTCAGGGCACTATTTTATCCTCTTTGTATGGGAAAGAAGACGGGAGCTGAATAAACATCTTAGCTCTAGGTTGGCAAGAGTTTCCTTAACCTTCGATCAATTGGCTTATATGATCATTAGCCTCTAATCCCATAAAGAGGACTTGTCCTTTCCTTTTCTCTAACATTAATACAGGCATTCGTGGCTTCATCTATCTCTTCATAGAATTCAAAATTGGTCCATTATTCCCTGAATCAACTTTCAAAATTTTGGACAATGTTGTAAGCTTATCACTCTCCACGATGATAGGGGTAAAGATGTTGGAAAAATAGATCAGATGTGTAGTAAAATTTTAAATTTTTTAATCCATCCTACTAAATCATGTTTTATGTACAATAAAACCATCATAATCAAGTGCCTGAGTTATATATCTGATAATGCTGTCTAAAAATTCCTAGATCCATGTGAAAGCTTCAACCAACTAGCTTCTCCACTATTCTCTAATTCCTAGATGGTAGAGTGTTTGGACACTTTGTCTCAATCAATTCCGAATTGTACGGCTTGATTCGCTTTAATGACCATTTTATGCCAACAAGTTAAAAAATATGAGATGTTGTGATTAGAAACCTCTAGTGTGGCACCAAAGTCTAACACAAAATGCTAGGCATATGCCTCTTATTTATGAATGGTAACAATGTAACCCTAATTTTTCAGTTTTGATTAACATTAATTATTTTACCTACCTCTATAAAACCCAAATGTGGTGCCAACCATTATATGGATGCCCACCAAATTTCGGCCAAGCACTAGTGTGCTTGACAATATTTTGGCCCAATTTGGTTCATGGGGTATAGCCCGTTTAATATGAATACTAATTAATTTTAATTAAACTGTCAATTTTATTTAACTAAATAATTTTCCATAACTACATTCTAATTTGAAATAAAATCATGATAATTTTATTTAAATAGAATAATTATGTAATAATTGTCAAAATAAAATAAACTATAATAAAATAATTAATTTAATCACAAATTAAAAATAAATAAATAAAATAATTTTTTTAATTTATTTAGAATATTACATCTATTTAATTTATAAATAATCATTTAAATAAGACCTTATAGATATCAAATTAATTATGTAAATAATTAATATTTTCATATATATTTAATTTAAATTAATTCCCATATCTATCAAAGGATAGATATAATTAATTTAAATTACTAATTCTTGTCTAAAAAAATGTTTAATTCAAATTAAATATATATTCTAAATAAATAACTAGAAAAAATCATTTTCATTTATTTATTGAAGAAAATGCCTATACCCCTAAAAGGAGTATATCTAGCGTACTATTTCACTATATTGAGAATCTTCCGATGATAGATATTTTGATCAATAACCAATCTGTTAAGGAATTATGTTGAGGTAGCGGAGGGAACAATTAGACATATATAATTAGGCTCTAATAATCTATGTATTAATTATTCTATTTCGAATAATTAATCACATAATTATTAATCTCAGAGTTATGCCACAAAGACCTAAGACTACACTCTGAATTATATATTGTACTATGCAATCTTTATAAATAACCTTTTAGTACAATGACCTTGTCATATATTTAATAGCTTCATATGATATCCGTGATTAGCTTAAGGTTAAAATCCATTTTACCTACTTGATGACCTTATCTAAAAGTTCCATTATACTCTCCATGTGAAAATTATTGTCCACCATGTGTGAACAATTTATTATTCATCATACAAATGACCGAGGCCTCATCCATTTTCACTATCCCATATAATGCCTTTTAATAGGATAATCTTAATTCTTTGTAAGAACTATGATTCCATATCTATAAGTAAAGCTTTCGTCGAATATAAGTCATATACCCAATGAATCGATCTAGTAGCTTTCTATTTTGAGATCCTTCAGCCTTTAGAATGCAAAGCATACAAGTTATATACATAGAGCCAATCACTTACTTATTAATGGATTAATTGCACTTAGGTCCAGTCTAATATATCACTATCTTTAGGTAGTATATCTATGTCTTTACTCAGGAGTCAGATTGCTCTAGATGGCCAAACAAGCCATGTCTCCAGTCAGATTTAGACGACATGGTAGTCTTAACATGAGTTAATAGCTCACATTAACCCTTTAGACTATAGACTATTAATTTAAACTACTCGCTGTAGAATGTTGTATTCTAGCATGTAAAGTCCACTATATGCAACATTCTAATGATATAAACACAAGTTGTCAACAAGCAATATTTTGTTACATTTACTTTTATATGTAAATGTTAAATGAGGACAAAATAGCAATGATATAATGAAACCTCAAATATATAAATATGAGTAATCAATTCAATATAATGAAATACATCAAAATGTCTTTCATCCTTAAGGCATTCCTAATAAAAAATTGGTAGACTTTTCTCCTTGGTATCTTGTTTCTGATACTATCTGGCATTTGTAAGGGCTTACCACACTAGACTTAGTGGTGTCTTGACATCCTTAATAGTTCTTTAGATCCAACAGCTTTTCCTAATAATAATCGCATTCACTTTAAGTTTGGTATGATTTGAAAGGGCATTTGCTCCACATTTAGTCCCGACCATTGCTCAATTTTGATCACAGCCTTATCAATAATTCTTATAGCTTTTTAAAAAGAAGTGTATTTCTCAATAGAATGACCTTGAGCTCTTGTATGGTATTCATAATAGGCATTTTCATTGAATAATTTAGGATAAAAGGTGTTCTCAAGATTGTATACATTGAGGCAACTATTTGGCTTATTATTAGCAGTGGATATAATTCCCTGTAGGAGTAAAAAAAGAGGGTCAAAACTTCACCTCTGTCAAGTTACCTCTTGGTTGTTCTAGATGTTACGGTTGGTATGGTTGCTAAGTTGCGTGTTCTAGATGGTAAAAAAATGGGTCAAAGCTTTACCTATCTCAAGTTGCCCTTTGGTTATCCTAGCTGTTAATGTTGATATGGTTACTGAGTTGGGTGTTCTAGGTGGTATTCTGGGCTAGGTTAGATGGAAAATTGAAAGTTGGGATGTATCTAACAAAATACACCAATTGTCAAGCTGGGAAACATAGGTACGGCTTTTGGCCAGGATAGGTTATTGGGAAACTAAATGTTCACATTTGGTATGGGTTTTAGGCAAGCTTAGTCGGGCCATTACTAATTATGGCATTTTTTTCTTTTTCTTTTGTTCTTAATAATAGGTTTCTTGATAGATTTAGATAGTTCTTCTTTTGACATCTTCCCATTTTTTATAGCATTCTTAATAATTTTACCCAATATGACCATATCGGTGAAATTCTTTATAGCATTCCCTACTAATTCTCATAGTAGGAGGCTTAGAGAGTATTAACAAACATAACTGTCATTTCCTTTTCTGTTAAGGAAGGGTGAACTTTTATAGCCTTATCTCTCAATGCTACGCATATCACTTAAATTTTTTCATTGCTTTCTATAGACACCTTATTTTGTCAGGCTAGTATTGAAAAAACCAACAAGGTTACTATTTGAGGTGTTATCAAGGTTATTTGAGCAAGCATGAATCATTTCACCATCACTTGCATTTGTATATGTAGGTATCAATACTTGGCCCATAAGTATCGATACAATGCTTCCATATAAAAATATCCAAATTTAACATGTTGTATCAACACAAAAAGTGTTGTGTATCAATACTAAAGGTGGGAGATCAATACTAAAGGTGTTTGTATCAGTTTATGTCATAGCTAAACTCATGATTTCTAGCCAAAATGTATCTATACATTAATGGGAAAATTGATACGATCGGTGTGGTATCAATATAAGCCTTCTAATTTCAAGATTGAAAGGAAAATTTTCTCTTGGTATCAATATAGGTGATTTTGTATCAATATTGGAAGATGAAATTAGCTCTTGGTACCAAGGCATTTTTGCCTAGTTCTTGCCAGTTTTCAGTCTGCATCATTGATCTAAAACAAATTTGGATAAATTTTGAACTAAAAATCATCAAAATTCATACCAGGCCTCAACATTAGACCTATGATTGGATCAAATGAATTTTTTAGGCTTAAAATGACTTTAAAAATGGATATTTTCATAGAATACATGGTTTGTTTAGGGGCTTGCTTGGCTTTTCTCCAGCTGCAAGTTGCTTTAGCTGCTCCACCACCCTGTATTGTAACCAATGAAATTTCATCTAGTTGAGCATAGTACACAAGGCTGTTATATGGTACATGGAGAAACTTAAAAGCACCTTTGCTTTAACTTCAAAAAAACATTGGTTGAGCATTGGATTATAAAAAGAGTTGACTTTAGTTTAGCTAACACATACTCACTCATCCAAACACTCTCTAAAAACATTCTTCAACCATTTTCCACCCTTAAATACTCTCATTCCCGTATCTCCCTCAGACCACCTCTAAAATCCCTTCAAAAACCCTTCTTTTCCATTACTTTTACCATAAAAACACTCCTTCATCCATACCATAACTAAAAGCTCTCTCTTTTCATTCCTTTCTTGCTAATCAATAGTAGCAAAAGGGGAAAAATGAGCTTAAAGCTGTTGATCAAAGGAAAAGCTAGGGTTTAAGGCTTTTGGTATATCTTTTTTACATTACTCCATTTATTTTCTATTTTTCATCATGTGCATCATCTTAGTGAGCCATCATTATCATTTTAAGATTTATACATTGTTGCAGCTTTGAATGTGGTAGTCCTTGGACTTTGATGATCCTTTTAGTGCTTTGATGTTGCTCGGGTGATAAAATATGCCATGTTTTATTTTTGCATCAAAATAGTCCTATTCGTGCATTTTTTGTCATATTTCGTTCACTTTCACATGTTCAAGTTATGTTTGAATGATCATCCTAACATGTTTTAAGCATATTTATGCATTTGTTTGTACCTTGATATATTTTATGGCATAAAAATGTTGTTTAGAAAATTTCAGCAAACTTTTCTTTGCTTAAACATGTTCATATCATTTTTCATGGCATGATTCTTGATGTCATTCATAAAGTTAATATATCTATGCAAGTTAGTTGTCATTTCCTTGCATTTTGTCATCTTTTCCATGTCAAAAAATGACATCTTTTTTTATTTAAATGTGCTATCCATGTTCATCTTCATGTATATCACATTTAGTTCATAGCAGTTTGTCAAGATGCTTGCTTGCATGCTATAAAAGAAATATGATTTTTGAAAAGACCCTTTAAGTTAAGTCTATGTTACCTCCAATAAATGGAGATTAACATATATCTAATTTTTTCACTAAATTATTCCTCTAAACTTGGGGATAAATCAAGCTTTCCTTGTTTAGCTTCATGGTTAAATAAGGTTAAAAATCCTAATTTTCAAAATAAAATACCTTTTTTTTTGTTTTAAAGTTTTTATGCCTTGATTTTGAGTGTAATACCTTTATTTATAACTTGGCTAACAGGTCATTCCATCATCCCAATCACTTCAGATTATGTGAATGAACTTGTAAATCATTTATCACTAAACTTCTTTGTTATAGACATTAAGATGTCCGTAACTCGAGCCCAGTTCTAGGAAAAATGAAAAATTAAAAAACTCCTTTGTTTTACTTTGGCAGCATTATAGTCACAACTTGAAAAATCAATTTTGAGCCATAAAACATTTTTTGAATTTCTAGATATTTTTCCCCTAAAGGGCATCGAGTTATCTTTTTAGAGATATCTTGTTTGCCCTTGAATCATTTTGGAGGAAGAAGTTATGATGTTTTCAAAATTTGCTATTTGAAACCCTTGGAATTAGCTATTTGCATTTTCTTTGGGCCATTTTGGCCCACCAACGATTTTTTTAGATTTTGAAAATATTTTTTTCTAAGATTTCATGAAATTCTATTGTTAAAAATGTATTGTTTGCAATTTAACAATTTCAAATGAGTTTGAGATGATTTTTCAAAGTTTGTTACACCTTTTCTCCTGCATATCCTACTGATGCTAAAGCAAACCTAATTTCAAAAATTAATTCTACTTGGAAGGCAATTTTTTAGATTTTGAATATTTTTATATTCATTCTCATTGAGTTACCTTCTAATGGTACCCCATTTACCCTCTGAAGGCTTCAGATGAACCCAAAATAAATTCAGGAAAGGCAAAAATGTGATGTTATCCCCTATTTTTTGGATTTAAAAATTGGTCAGTTTCCTCAACTACTTTTTCAAGACATTTGAATGTCTTAAAATGCATCCAATTAGTTGCCAATGAAGTCTAGTGTCACACAATATGTCCTATTAGGCTTGAATCAAGGCAAAAAATTAATTTTGTCTTTTATTTGAATTACTGGTTTTTAATTTAAAATACCTAATTTTATTTAAAAAATATTCCTTCTTTTTTCAAAAAAATTCTTAAAATTTTCATCTTTAGGAATACTTCAAACCTATTCTCTAAAGGGATACTCCTAACCTACTTTTACAAACTTAGTTCAAGTTTCAAAATGACTAAAATTTTTACCATTGGGGATAGTCTAACCTATTTTTCGAGGGGATACTCCAACCCTACTTTTCACTCAAAAAATTTGAATTCTCTCTTCCAAACTTCCTCAAGCCTTTTAATAAAAACTTTCTTTCTCACACTTCATGTGATCGATTCCAAACGCATCTCAAAGTTGTCTTTTCAAATTTTCCTTAATACTGGATGACAATTACAATATACATTCTGACCATCTCTCCCTTTTATGCTTTTATGTGTTTATTTTTATGCAATATTATTATTTTTTTTGTTTTACTAACACATTTCCCTTTATGGTATCCATTGTGTAGCTACATTTCTAAATTGTTTCTTAAAATTATAAGGCAATGTTTCGTATTGGTATCTCTCTAGTGCTTGACATGGAGTTTTTTATTTTCAAAATTAAATTCTAAGATCATTTTCATTAAAAAAATCCTTACATTTTCTACATCTTCGGGGTGCATATAGGATTTAAATTTTTCCATAAAACCTGGGTTTACAATTTTTATACAAACTTCATCCATTAAAAAGGGTACCAATTTCAAGAAAACTGAAACTGATATAAGAAAATTGAAACTAATATAAGACATGGCTAACGGGTATCAATTTTGAGTGCCATAAGGGTGCTAATCCTTCCCTATGCGTAACCAACTTTTAAACCCACCTGATGAATTTTTAAACCTTGTAGACCTTGAAATCGTTGTTTCAAGTTTAATAACTCAAAATATAGTTTTCAATAGGCATCTAATCATGCCTAGCCCAAAATGATCATTGGTGACTTCAAGTTTTTGGCCATTTTGTGGTGGCCATCCAAGACTAGTTAGATAGTGATTAGTCGAACATCTTCCCCTTAGCTATCATCTCATCATGCTTAATTCAAATCCTGATCAAAGGATAACCTAAAGATAGCACATTCCTTTTAAGTTACGTGCAGCACCATCCGAATGATTTGGGTGGTGTTGTGCTAGGTAAGGGCATGTCGCGACAACTTGGTGACTCCATTAAGGATAGAAAGTTAGGCCTAAGACTAGTTGTGTCTTACTTGGTTCTCAATTTTCTTTATTTTAGTCATTATTTATATATAATCCCTTTCATTTTTTTCTATTAACCTTTTCCTTGTCCTAATTTTTGTCTTGTTCATTAGGGACTATCTTGTTCCTAATTAAGTATCAGTCTGATAAGTATGGTAATAAGGGTTAAATAAAATGGTTTGATTGTTTCCTCGACACACATTATGGACTAACTTTTGCATTCGATTCTTACGAAACTCAAAGGTAGGATTAGGGTCCCAAACATTAAGAGAAAGTGAGCTATCCACCTTCATTAGTAACCCTCCGTATAGGCATAGCAAGAACTTCTAGGTTGTGAATTACCTTGTCCCTTGTGGGTAACCCTCGGCATTTGCATAGGAAAATACATCCACCAGATCGAACTCATTTTGCTAAGCCTATGATGGGCCTAGGATTGGGGTGCCTTGGCTTTCTTTACTAGAGGGAGGAATGTTTGGATTTTGATTTAGGTGTCAACTTAGACCTCAATAAGTCGTACGAGCCACACCATGTCAAGCCATACCAATAACCTGGAGAATAAAACATTCTGGCAAATACTTCTTACCTTTCCTCCTTTGTACCATTATTTTATGTAGGCGATAATGAAGTACATCATCATCCACCTTTTTGATTTTGCCTATTGATAGATCACAGAGGCATGTCATTACATTGTCCAATGAACGGTTAATGCTTGGTCTTCCTTTCAGTGAAACGTATGAGCATTATCACCCATGATGCTTTTTAATACCCTTTTATCACCTTAAAATGAACAAAGTTAACCTATTCAAGCCGTTATGTTGTCCGATAAGTGACAATAAATGTACATCATTACTTGATTGATCAATTCTTCCCAAGAGGTTTCATATCACCTCATCAAAGGCAAACTAAACTCGGTTGAGCCATTCTATTGTTCGACTAATGGCTAATGATCATTGTATTCTTATAAGCAATGACATGCGAAAGCCATCATTTTAAAGTTTCACTTAGGGCTTGGTATTGCCTTTAAAGGAATGAAATTTAACTTGGCTAAGCCATCATGCTTGATGTCTTGGAACTAATAACCCCTAGGTAATGACAAACAAGTAATACATGGGTCTTGAGTTTTAACCCAAAAAAAGCCTTCTTATCATAAGGTTTCAACTCGAACAAATCATCATGCTGTCCGTATCAATTTATACCATGAAGGAGGAGTCGTTTTTTTTAATCCTCTAAGGCCGTCCCAAGGCATCATAATGCCCATTATTAGGGCAATTTCTGTGATTTACTTTTATTGGTTTTCTTACTTTTACCAGAATTTTTTAACCCTGTACCACCTTATTGTTTCTCATGTTCGAGTCACATGCATCATTTCTTACATTAAACATGTAGAGACAATTGATATAGGGTAATAGCGAACGAACACCATAATGCCAAGAG
>JAQSVH010000013.1:15638906-15673881 GCA_029448705.1 Adansonia digitata
CCCCCATTAACACCATATTTCCCTGGTAAGGCTCAGGGAATAATTCATCCATTCGTATGGATTCCTTCCCTTTAGAAGCCATACTATTATGGTCGATGCACTAGGGACATGATATGGTGCATTTCATACATTCCATGTATCACTCTTGATAGTTTTTGCAATCTCACAGATAAATTCCATGACAACTTCTCATGTTCATATCATTTTCTCATACCTTACATTAATATGCTCATTGAACTCACTTACATGTATGCATGCATACATTTTTCCATGATGTTTTGCATAACATTCATACTATTCTAGGTCTCATATGTGTAGATAAACATCCCTAACATGTCATACTTCCATCTTTATTCATCATTCCTTAATATGTTCTTGCATTGATTATTACATAACATTAAACTCATCTGTTGTTTTTGTCAAAAGAGGTGTAACTGAGGGATCAGTTAGAAACAAAAGTCAATACTTTGGAAGGCATCTAAGAGGAATTAGGGCATGATGTTCCAAAATGGAGAGAATAATTCACAAAATAGGTTAGAGTAGTTATGAACTTTTTTAATGCTAAAAAAGATTCTACTAAAGGGGGCATCATCATCTGTAATTGGCCGAATGGGTCAAAGTATGGCAAATCCATTGGAAATGCGTGTTAGCACTTTGGAAGGAATTATTGGAAGGGTTAAGCAAGATGTTTAGGATATTGAGAGGCAACTCTTGGAACTGATAGGGATGATCTCAAACCTTGATCAACTAAAAACAAATTACTTCCTTAAATCACCAACACCGTTGCCCATATTAAAGTTTAAAGCATAATTTGTCAAACCTGAAATGACTCATGTAAAGCTTTCTAATTCTGTACTCTAAATGATATTTAAGGTCTAACATCATGGCTCTTTATCATTTCAAGTTAACCCACTCTTTAACATAAGATAACCTTACATCACCTACCAACCATCCCTTGACACTAGTATTAAGAAGTCCACGAAAGAGGATGCTATCAACAATGATAGCCAATCGCAAGCTAACTCAGACTTATGCCCTAAACACAGTCCCCACCACCCAGACACTACAAGCCAAATGGTTCACCCAGCTTGGGGTACTATCCCATCAAATTCTTACTTAAGCTTTTACCCCTAGAATATTTTTCAATGCATAACTCAAAGCCTATGTATTGAATTTTGAATCAAGTGTTTAATGAAAGCATCATATCAGAGAGTCTCGAGAATATTGATGATGGCTTGCATTCTTTATTTTTTTTTACAGCTTTTCCATGCATAAAGCTAACTAATTGAAAAACCCAAGACTTCAAAGAATCAGTTTAAATGCCACACACCATGCCCACACGACCACATCAGAACCACCAAACAAACAAAAGCCTTGACTTAAGCTAAGAGTGATAAAAACCATTTTTTCAAAATTTATAGACTCCTTTGGGAAGTAAACAAATGTGACATCTTTTAAAAATCCTAATGGTTATAATTTGACACATACCAGGATTGCACTAGAAACAGTCACTTTCTTTTCAGCAAATAGAACCTAAGCTACTAGACTACACATTGAAAGTTTCTTATATCACATCATAGGGCAACACTATAAAACTACCCTATGTCCCTAAAAAGCCTTGCAGGCCATTTTTCTTCCTCTCCATTTCCTAAAAGCCTTTCTAAGGCATATCTTAGGACCTATGATTGCCCATTATCCCTAATTCTTTGTTATCACTTTAATATCTTAAAACCTGAATTCTTTATCGATGTAATTTCTTTTCATTGGTAAACTAAAAATAGGCATGCCTAAGCACGTGAAGTGAAAAGAAGAATCAAGGAAAATGAAAATTGAAAGCAACATTATGTGATTAAGATGTTCAAAATTCTTTTAACTTTTATCCAAACAACGACCTTTCTAGTTCACATGTTGTGTTTGATATGAAAAATGGCCATATTTCATTATCCTCTAACAAACTGCAAAACTTCTTTTTGCTACCCCTTTGAGCCTAATGAATTTTTTTTCAAAAGAAACTTCGATCAAGGATCATCCCTACATTTGGGGCATGAAAAGCTTTTAAGGCAAATAAGATAAATATCCAACTTTATAATTGTAAAAATGACTAGTATTAAGGGATAAGTGTGAAAAGTATCAAGTTTCTAAAATCCAAAATTCACTTCAAAAAACAAAAAGTGCAAGCAAAAGCAAAAAATGAAAAATGAAAAATGAAAAGAAAAAGAAAAACTGAACCAAAAATTAAAAAAATCAAAAGCAAAAGTAAAATCAAGAGAGAAAGAACAAAAAGTTAGGAAACAAAGACATGACAAAAGTAAAAGGGATGGATGTACTCATAAAAAGAAATATTCTTTGATCCAATCACCCTTAAACACTAGATTTGGGCCATTATACCATATTTTAGAACTATAAACCTTGGCCTACATTACGGTCTTTGAAAACTCCATTTCGATCAAGCATAGTCACATGAACTGAGGAAGCCATTCTTCATGAAACTATTCTTTTGATAAATTTTGAGCCTTTTTAATAAGCATGGTGAAGTAATCAATTAAAAAAAAGAAATAAAAAATGGACTAATTGAAGCTCTAAGATGAAAACCCAAAAGATATGCAATCTAAAGCAGAGTAGAGAATTTCAAATTTATTCAGTTTTCAATGAATTCATGTTTTATAAGGACTAGTCCCTTCATGAGCCTAAAAAAACAATAAATTCATTTTACCTATCTTAAAGCTTTTTTGAACTGATCAAGCTCTTTCCAATTCTTCTAACCTAACTAAAAAGCTGAATTGCCATATACTAATCATAGATCATCAATTTTTAACAAACTTGAATATCATGCTAACTTGGGAGTTTTCATTAAATAAACATTTCAAGCAAAAATAAAAGACAATAGCTTTTCTAATCATGGGGCAAAGCTGGGATTAGAATGCCTTTTAACTGAAAAAGAGGAATCATCAAGAAACGTTAAGCCATATTCAAAAAAGAGCCAATCATAGTCTCAACCTATACATCTTCTATGAGCATGCATGTCATCATCCATGATAATCCGCATCATTTGCTTAGGCATTTGAGCATCACCGATTAACATACACTTCACTGAGAGCATAGTTACATTACCTATTGTAGCATTTGGATTACTTTTAAAGCATTTGGATAATGGCTAGTCTTGGTGTTTGCACTCACATGCATCTGCACTGTTATGCATTTTCACCCATGTAGATCCACATTACACACATTCATTTTCATCTGTTTACATCTATACTCATGAACCTTCGTGTTTATCTACACCCATGCTTACGAGAATCGTCATTCATGTGCATTCCCCTTCATATCCATTTGTACTCATGGGTAGCTATACTCATGCTTAAACTCACCTATATTTGCATTCATATGCACTTTCACTCATAAGCATTCATTTGTACTCATGTGCATTCTTTTTCATATCCATTCATAATCATGAGCATCTACATTCATATGTATTCTTATTCACAAACACTAGCACTCATTCGTATTTTTGTTAATGAACATTGGCGCTTATCTGCATCTTCACACAAAAAAATTCACATTGTAGGCATTCCCATTTATATCTGCTAGCACCTAGATGCATTCCTATTTATTGGCATCAACAATCACGTGTATTATCATGTACAAGCATTAATATTCAAGTGCATCCCTATTCATATCTACTTGTACTCACATGTACTCATGCCAACATGCATTCGTCTCATATGTATTCATGCCAATTTTTGCATCTGTATTTCTGTATATTCGCATTCATAAACATTTGCCATTTCATCTCACATTTATATGTATCACTCATTGCACATGGGCATCTTAATAACAAGTGTAAGCATCATTATCATAAGTGGGCATTTATACATTGGCATAATGCTATGGCATGCATTATATTTCTTCTCTTAAGAATACTAACCAAAAATCTCTAAAAGCATCTCTTGAGGATATTTCATTAAAAAACCTAAAAAATTATTTATCCCGTGTATTGAGTTAGTTGATAAAGAGTTGGACACTTATTGTTAAAGCCAAATCTAGCAGGCCATATCATAAGCCCACTGAAGTTAGCCCACACTATAAGTCAAAGCTTAATGTAGCTGGCCATTAAGTAAGCCCAAAAAAATTGGCCTATTCGAAAGTTAAGCCCAATATAGCTAGCCATTTCATACCTAATGAAATTGGCCCATACCAAAAGTCAAAGCCTAATGTAACCGATCATTAAGTAAGCCTAGTGAAGTTGGTCCATATCGAGAATTAAGCCCAATATAATTGGCTATGTTGTAAATCTAATAAAGCTAGCTTATACCAAGAGTCAAAGCCTAATGTAGTTGGCCATGTCGTAAGCCTAGTAAAGTTGGTCGATAATAAAAGTCAAAGCCCAATGCAGCTTGCCATAGGGTAAGCCTAGTGAAGTTGGTCCATACCAAAAAGTTAAGCCTAGTGTAGTTGGCCATGTCATAAGCCCAGCAAAGTTTAGCTCATACCAAAAGTCAAAGCCCAATGTAACTATCCATGTCGTAAGCCTATTGAAGTTAGCCTATACCAAAAGTCAAAGCCCAATGTAATTGGCCATGTCATAAGCCAGTGAAGTTGGCCTACATTAAGAGTTAAAACCTAATATAGCTAGCCATATCATAAGCCTAATAAAGTTAGCACAGTCCATAAAGAGTTAGGCACTAATTAAGTTTGTCTAGAAAGAGCTAAGCACCAATAGAGTCTGTCCAGAAAAAGCTGGGCACCAATTGAGTTTGTCTATAAAGAACTGGACACCAATTGTATCTGGTCACAAAGAGTTGGGCACCAATCGAGTCTATCTATAAAGAGCTGGCCACTAATCAAATCTATCCATAAAAAACTGGGCACCAACTATACCCATCCACAAAGAGCAGGGCACTAATTGTGTTTATCCATAAAAAGCTGGGCACTAATTGTGTTCATCCACAAAGAGCTGGGCACAAGTCTATCCATAAAGAGCTAGGCACTAATCAAGTGTCCACAAAGAGTTAGGCACCAATCGAGTCTATCCATAAAGAGCTAGGCAACAACAGTGTCCATCTACAAGGAGCTGGGCACTAAATGAGTCCATCCATAAAAGGTTAGACACCAATCAAGTTTGTCCACAAAGAGCTAGGCACCAACTGTATCTGTCCATACAAAGCTAGGCACTAATCAAATTCCTCTATAAAGATATGGGCACCAATAGAGTCCGCACACAACAAGCTAAGCACTAATCGAGTTTGTCCATAAATAGCTAGGCACCAATCAAGTCTTTCCATAAAGAGTTGGGCATCCATCCTATCGAGTTAACTTGTAAAGAGTTAGGCACAGTTGAGTCTGTCAACTAAGAGTTAGACACTTATCGAGTTAAAGTCCACATCAGCTGATGTCTGTCTAAAAGCGTCAAACCCTATAAATCTAAAAGCCCAGTAAAAAGTTTAAATTCCATAAAATCTTATTTAGACTTTTATCGAAATCTCTATAAATTATTCAGACCCATCACAGTGAAACATTAATTAAATCTCATTTTTGTAAAAGGCATCATCCCAGCTTGGATAAAATAGTGTCAATTTTTCTTTGCTTTGTTCTTGATACTTAATAATAGCTAAAGAAGGATAGCTATAGACACCCATTTTGTTCAAGCCAATATTCAAGGCATTAACATGGTCTATTTGACATGTTATCGAGGTTATTTTAACAAGCACAGATCAATCCCTCATCATTCCTAGCCATGGTAAGAGGTTCAGATAGCCAAAGCTATGTAAAAGTTATATTTGTGCATGAAGGTATCGATATATGGCCCATAGGTGTCGATACAAGGCTTTCACATTACCATGAATCCTCATTTCACATGCTGTATATATGAAAGGGTTATGCATCAATCTTAAAGGTGGGGTATCACTATTAAGGGTGTTTCTATCAATAGAGTTTATTTTGTAGCTGAAATCATGATTTCTAGCCAAATGTATTGATGCACTAATAAGAGTATCGATAAAATTGGTATGGTATGGATACAAGCCTTATAGTTTCAAGACTGAAAGGAATGTTTGCTCTATATATTGATACAACCCATGTTGTATTGACACTAAAAGGAATTTTTGCTCTTGATATTGATATAAGCCCTTTTGTATCGATATTGGAAGGCAAAATTGGCTACTTGGAACGATGCAAAGTTTTTGTACTAATACAACAAGGCATTTTTGCCTAGTTCATTCTATTTTTTAGCTTTTGCACAATTGATCTAAAAATTAGATTTGGAATCATTTTGGTGGCAAAATTCATCAAAATTCATATAATACCTCAACATTAGACTTATAATTAGGTCAAATGAATTTTTTAGGCCCAAAATGACTTGAAAAAAGGATATTTTCATAGAATACATGGTTTGTTTGAGGGCATGCTTGGCTTTTCCCTAGTTGCAAGTTACTTTAGCCCCTCCATGCCATGACCTTACTTGTTGCAACCAATGAAATTTCAACCAACTAAGTATAGTACCTAGTTCTAGTATGTGGTACTTCGAGAAAACTTAAAAATACCTTTGCTTTGGCTTTAAAAAAACATTGGCTATGTATTGGATCATAAAAGGAGTAAATTTTGGCTCAGCCAACACTCTCAAACAAACACTCTTCAAAAACATTCTTTAGCCATCTTTCACCCTCAAACACTCATGCTCCTGTAGCTCCCTAAACCACCATGAAAAACTCTCTAAAAATAATTTTCCTTCACTTTTACCCTAGAAACTTCTCTCTATCCATACCATAACTAAAAAGCTCTCTCTTTTCATTCTTTTCTTGCTAATCATTAGTAAATAAAAGTGAGAAAGGGAGTTTAAAGCTACTAATAAAAAAAAGGCTAAGGTTCAAGGCTTTTGGTATATCTTCTTCACCTTGCTTATTTTATTTTCTAGTTTTCAGCATTAGCATCATCCTAGTGAGGCATTCATGTCACCATGGACATTTTAGGACTCTCATGCATTATTGTGCCTTAGATATGGTAGTCTTAAGTCTTTCATAATCCTTTTGCTATTTTGATGCTGCTTGGACGACTAAAACATGCCATTTTTTTTATTTTTGCCATAAAAAAAACCCCTTATTCATCCATTTTTTGTCATGTTCCATTCACTTCACATGTTTAACTTATGCTTGAATGATCATCCTAACAAGGTTTGAGTATATTCATGAATTTTCTTGTATCTTGGTACATTTTATGGTATAATAATGCTATCTTGAAATTTTAAGCAAACTTTTCTTTGCTTAAACATATTCATATCATCTTTCATGGCATGATTCTTAATGTCATTCATGAAGCTAACAATTTTTTGCATGTTATTTGTCATTTTCTTGCATTTTATCATCTTTTTTATGTCAAATATCATCTTTCTTTCTTTAAATGTGCTATCCATGTTTATCTTCATGTATGTCACATTTAGTTCATAGCGCCTTTGTTAAGATGCTTGCTTGTGTGTGGTAAAAAAAAAATTGATTTTGAAACAAGCCCCTAAGTTAATTCTATGTTATCTCTAATAAATGGAGATAAACATGGATTTAATATTTTCACTAAATTGGTCCTCCAACATTGGGGATAAATCAAGCTTTTTGTGTTTGCATTCATTGTTATATTAGGTTAAAAAATTCTGATTTTCAAAATAAAATAGCACCTTTGTTTGTTTTAAAGTTTTTATGCCTTGATTTTGAGTCTAATACCCTTACTAGTGGCTTGGTTAATAGGCTATTCCATCATCTTAAGTTACTTTGAGATTGTGTGAATGAACATGTGAATCAAACTCCTTTTGTTGTGAACAGTCAGATGTCCATAACTTGAGCCTAGTTCTAAGAAAAATGGAAAACCAAAAAAACTCATTTATTTTGCTCTGGCAGCATTGTACTTACAATTGAAAATTAGTTTTAAGCCTTAGAACATTTTGATGGAATTTCCAAATATTTTTCCCTTAAAGAGCATTTAGATACCATTCCAATGATGTCTTGTTTACCCTCAGATTATTCTAGATAAAGGAGTTATGATTTTTTGAACCTTAATTGTCTGGAACCCTAGAATTAGCAATGCATATTCTATTTGAGCCATTTTAGCACAATAGTTTTCAGAATATTTTTCCTATAACTTCCATAAAATTCTCTTTCTCAAAAGGTATCGTCTACAATATAGTAATTCCTAATGAGTCCGAGTGATTTTTCAATGTTCGTTACACCTTTTCTCCTACGTATGCTATAAGTGTTAAAGTAAACCTAATTTCAAAGATTAATTCCTCTAGAAAATGATTTTTTTGGATTTTTAGAATATTTTTACATTAATCCTTGTTGAGTTGCCTTTACAATGGTAACCCGTTCATCTTTGAAACCTTTAAACGAAACCAGAATAAATTTGGGAAGGGCAATAGTTGTTCTTTTGTTTGGATTGAAAAAGTAGACTAATTTTTTCATACATTTTTAAAACATTTGAATGTCTCAAAATGCATTTCTATTGATTTTCTATGGAGTCGAGTGTCATAAAAATTTTCCAAAAGGATTAAGATCAAGGCAAAAAAATTAATTTTATTTTTTATTTGAATTACTAGTTTTAAATTTAAAATACCTGATTTCATTTTAAAATTTCACTTTTTTTTTTAAAAAATTCCTAAAACTTTCATCTTTGGAGATAGTCCAACCTCATCCTCCAAGGGGCTACTCCAACCTTGCTTTTATAAACTTCGTTCAAGTTTCAAAATTATTAAATTTTTTTACCATTGGAGATATTCTAACTTTATCTTCCAAGGGGATACTCTAACCCTACTTTTCGCTCAAAAAATTCAAATTCTCTCTCCCAAACTTTAAAGGCTTTTTAATCAAAACTTTCTCTGTCATATCTCAAGTGACCATCAAGTCCAAATGCATCTCGAAGTTGTCGTTTCAATTATTTTTCAACAATCGATGACAATTATGAGGTACATTTTGATTGTCCCTCCTTTTATGCTTTATGTGTTTATTTTTATCCAATATTGTTATATTTTTTTCATCTTACTAACACATTTTCTTTTATGATGTCCATTGTGATTTCATATTTTGAAATCATTTTTGAAAATTATACAGTAATTTTCCATGTTAGTATCCTTTAGTGCTTGACATGGAATATCTAATTTTCAAACTTAATTCCCTACATCTCCGAGGGGCATACATGATGTAAATTTTTCTTTAAAACTTGTGTTTGCAATTCATTATTAAAAAGGGATAATGTCGAAAGAATAATGTCAAAATCGATGTAAGACATGGCTAGCAGGTACAGATTTTGAGCATTGTTGGGGTGGTAATCCTTCGTCATGCATAACCAACTCTTAAACCCAACGACCTTGTAGTCCTTAAAATCAATTTTTGAGTTTCTTAAGTTGGAATATCATTTTCAATAGGCATCTGATCAACCTAGCCTAAAATAGTTAGTGGCGACTCCAAGTTTTTTGCCACTTCATAGTGGCCATCCAAGACCAATTGGATGAGTGATTCATTCAATAGACCTCCTATCTCTGTCATTTCATCATGCCTAATCCAAATCTTGATAAAGGAATAACCTAAAGGCACCACATTCCTTTAAATAGCATGCATCACCATCTGAATGATTCAGGTGATGTTGTGCTAGGTAAAGGTATGTCATGGCACCTTCTTTTCCATGTTCATTAGAGAGAAATGATCCAAAGACTAATCAGACATGCGCTTTAATTGATCAAGGAAAGCTTAAGTTAAATTTGCCCATGTTTGAATATAGGCCAAATCAAGTTTGATATACCATCGAAAAGCTGCCTCAATCAAAACTGCCTTAAAAACATTAAATTAGAAGCTTCTCATTCTCTTGACAATAAGCTTTTTTTTGGCAATACATCTAAATTTGCATGTTTAAACTCATGGTCCTATTATATTTTTCAAAATCAAGTTGCTTGAACTTATGTGGGATTATAATGTTGGATACTAGACTTAGAGATTTAGAGTTAATGGCTCCAAATTTATTATTGCATTCTATAACATAAGACATTTCTCTAGCAGCTAAAATTTACTTGTATTTTCATTGGTCTCATTAGGTTTTAAAACATTTGTCTTCTCATGTTTTACTAGTTTATCAAGATCAGGGATTAAAAAGGGTTAGCAGAAGAGGATTTGATATTCGATCCATGATACCTAGGGATCAAATACAGTGCTACTATCAGGTTAACATAGATAAATGGTTGGACTTATGGGTTTTGTGTTTACTAGGGTTGTTGCTCTCATGATACCCTTTATTAAGTGTCAATAGCTTAACTGTTACCATTCTGATTGACATCAAGATTAGCAGGCCCTTTCTTAGTGTCAACATCACTAGTTTGCCCCAATGTCCATCATGGTAGCTAACAACCAATCTCATCAATTCTATGATTTGGGCACACAACTCTTTGTTTTTGTGAAGCATTTGTTCTTAGGCTTCCTTATGCATAGGGTCAAGTCTTTCAAAGTGGGCTTGGTGATCATTCTCTAGGGCTCCCTAGCGACTGCAAATGTTGTATTGGTGTCAGATAGCTAATTTCATGCTTAAATCCTTTGCACTTTAGAGTTACTTCAGAATTTGCATTTTATATCAAGTGATGCATATAATGCATTCATGAATGTAATGATAAAGGATGAAAGCATGCTTATGCATGAAGAAATAAAAAAAAACAACTAAGTAAACTAAGTGTGCAAATATATTGAAGACAATTAAGTTCTAGCAATAGCTTCAAAAGAAGTCTTTCATTAAATAGAAGTAACTTTTCGTTACATCCTATAAAATCTAAAAGTAATAGACATGATTACATTGTTTGATCACATTTTCAAGAAAATTCAATAATTCTATTTTTCATTCTCTAATCAGGATAAAATGTCACCTTAGGGACCTAGCTTGTTCAACCATTTTGTCTGCTTTCTTTTTTATTACCTAAACCTATTTGAAGAGGTATTAGAAATGCCCCTAATGATCTATACAAGCTTCGTCAAATCTGAGCCATCCATCATGCCACCTATATTCGATCTCCTCAGAGGATCTCTATAATTTAGTGATCTTGTTTTGCTAGATTTGGGGGGCTATGCCAAGCTCTAGACCCTCAATAACAAAGTTTTGTTTTTAGCCCTATTCATATTCAAGAAAAGCACTCAAGCCTCCAAATGCTTACATTTTTTCCAGGTAGATAACTAAGAATGTAGGCTCTAAGGTACCATTGCACATTGGTCTAAGCCTAATCCTTTGGGACTCTAAGTTCGTAGTAAAAGTGACAAGTTTGGCTCTCTATTCAATTAGGGATTTGCCAATTCCTTCATATTTCTCACCAAATAAGAGTGTTTTATGCTTCTCGAGTAGACTCTGTAGGTGCTCATTAGCCATTCTTTCTTGTTATGATGACCTTCATTTTTTTATCCTAGATCTGTCATTCAAACTCCATATTACTTTTCTCTTCCTTTAACTGTTCGATTTCCTAATTAAGCTTGGTTTTTTTCTTATGTAAACTCCCTTGTTAGAAGCTTTACTTCAGAAAGACATTCACCAACCTATATCCAAGCTAACACATTGTCCGATAAATCCAAAGTGTCATTAATCCAATAAATCTTTTATCTGTTATAACTAGGAGTCACCTTGTTTTCCCCCTTTTTTAGCTTGGATAGTAAACATTTTTCATGAATCAAATGCTATTTAACCCCTCTTATGCAATTAACTCTTTTGTATTCAAAGTTCTAATCATCTCAGTTGCACATAACCAAGACAAACTATAAGTGATCAAACTAATAGAGAGTAAGAAGTGGTGCATAGCTAAAACCTCCCTAAATGCCAATAAGAAAAACCTAATAATAAGTCCCACACTTGTACATAAAAAAGCTTGGAATGATCCATGGATCTCTTCAAACCATCTCATTGCTAAGTATGGTTTTGAATTTTTTGATCCATTATTCTCAAGTTATATCCTGCTTCCATTTTTTCTCAAGGAATTTAGTGATAAAATTGAATGTCATGTACGGCTGGAGTAAACTTTTTGCCTCAACCCAAAAGTGATTATGGTGCTAAATGTAGAGAAGAGGAATATATTTGGCAAATCCTTCTTCTTTTTTTTTTAACAGTGAGCAAGGGATCAGATGGTTTTGGCAAGAATTATAGGTGCTGGGTTAATGCCACAACCTAATCTAGATAACAAATCAAAAATTATGACCTCTATACGTCCCAAAGTCTTTTAGGTAAATGAATAACCCATACGTTGCCAAGGTGAATATGTCCCTAACTTTTTTTTGGTTGGATAAACCTATCATCACCAATTTCACACCATCCTATGAGATGCACCCAATCACTAATTTCACACCATCCTATGAGATGCACCCATTATTACCCTCCCTACTCTTATGTGCTTCAACCCACTATTCGAGGACCCCAAGAATTTTGGCCAACTTTCTTTTAAAAGCTAGCTATTTCAAGGACTTAAAATAGATTTTATCAAATTGAACCCTTTCAATGTGAACCAAAGTAGTGTACTCCTAGATGGTCAGGACAAGATCCTTTTGATTAAAGGTAAGGCACCTATATGTTGATTCTAGAAATGCATGGCAACCTAAAGTAACTAGTCATCAACATAGACATAAACTAAGAGAACAATGTCACTGTGTTTCTTAGTGAATAGTGCTTTCTCAAAAGTATCCTAACGACTCCACATGTTTCTCAAAAACCTAAGCTTATTATGTCTGAGAGTTAGCTCAACTCATTCTAGAATCTTTGACCTATAACCGGACTTTAAGTGATTTGCCTTTTTTCATTGACTGTCTTTAAACCTTGCTCTAATTACTACATACGCTTCAAGTATCAAACTTCAAGGCTAATCCATGACAAGATCTTTTGAAAAACATTGTCCTTTACCAACTATCCCAAAATGAATATGATAATGTGATTCATGTAGACAAACAAAAAGAGGCAATAAGTCAGTAATAGATCAAAATCAATTAACAAAATAATAAAACTAAAAGCAACAAAAGTGACTATGTAAATTACCTCAGTAATCGGTATACTGAGCCTTGAGGCAGACCCAAAAAGCCATGGGAAATATTATCCTCCCTTTACGGCTCAAATTGACATGAAAAATATAACAATGTGTCCAACTAAAAAATATCTTGAGAAAGAATTAACGATTTGTGTGATGATGTTTGTTCATCATCACCTAAAGCTTATTGGTGCAAAACAGTCAATCGAATAGCATAATAGCCTAATCAGGTTTGGTTTATCCCTAATATGGTGATATAAACCTCTCGAGGTGTAATTGATTACATGGGTGGTGGCATCTAATTATTTCACCTTCTTAATTGGCATATGTTAAGCTATCAAGTGGACAACATAATGACCTAACCAAGTTAAATTCATCCCTAATGAGGTAATTTAGTAACATAAGTGAAGACATTCATTCATCATCACTTAATGAAACAAAATGTTAACTATCGATGGGATAGGATGATGACATGCCTTAGTGATTTATTAGGACATACGATGTCGTATGGGGCAAAAATCAAAACAACATCGAAAATGTGCATTCATTATCACCTATTTATAATAAAAGTGTTGGGAGTAAAAAGGTAATAAGTGTTTCCCTGAGTGTCTTATTCTCTAGGTTATTCTTGTAGCACTTCAATATGGTTTGACATGGTTTGGCTCATATGGCTCACTGTATAAGGTTAGCTGACTTTAAATTGGTTCCCAAACCATTCCTCTTTCTAGTAGGGGTAACCGAGGCACCTTGATCTTCGGCCTATTGCAAACTTGATGAAAAATGTTCTATTTGGATGGATGCATTTCCCTATGTCCACGTGGACTATTAATCACAAAAGCATAGGTAGTTTACATCCCAAAAGTTATCGATAGCCCCATGAGACAGTGACCGTCATGGAGGTGAATAGTTTACTCCCACCTATCAAGTTCTATATCTATCCAAGGAAAGATTACTCGAGAGTTTAATGCAAATACAATTGCCTAATGTGTGCATAAAGTAATATGAATTTTTTAGGTGAAAAGAAAACCTTGACAATAACAAGTATCAAGTTTTATATCTATCCAAGGAAAGATTAGTCAAGAGTTTAATACAAATACAATTGCCTAATGTATGCATAAACCAATATGTATTTTTTAGGTAAAAAGAAAACTCTGGCAATAATAAGGAGACAAACAAATAGGAATAAAATATTAGCATATAAAGGTTAATGAGAATGTAGAAGGAGGAAAGGGATTATCATTAAAAAAATAAAAATTAGAGAAAATATAGAATCAGATAAGATATGGCTAGTTGTAGGCTTGAATCTTTAATTAATCCCTAGTGGAGTCACCAAGCTACCGTAACATACCCACTATCAACAAAAGATGCACCAGACTTGATAAGGTGAGAAATAAGTGTTTCTCGCTCGTTGGGTTAAGGCAAGTGTTGGAAAAACAAATAAGTTTGTGTAGTGGAATTTAAAAAAAATTTTGAATTGAATCATACTAGATCATATTGCTATATATAATAAAACCACCATAATTAATTACCTAAGTTGCAAATCTGAAGATGCCATCCAAGAATTCCTTAATCTGTGTAAAAGTTTCAACCAAATAGCCTTATCCACTATTCTTGAATTCCTAGATCTTTGTCTTGATCTACTTCGAATTCATATAGTTTGATTTTTTTTCAAGATCACTTTTGTGCCAACAGGTTAAAATCACTAGATATGCTTTAATTTTAATTTTTAATTAAAATAATTATTTTAATACCTCCATAAAACCCTAATATATGGCATCAACCCTAGTCTTGGTGCCCACCAGTTTATTTTATGGAGCTTACTCCGTTTAATCTAAATACTAATTAATTTTGGTTAAATTGTTAATTTTATTTAACTCGATAATTTTTCATAACTACAATTTTAATTCAAAATTAAATCATGGCAATTTTATTCAAATAGAATAATTATGTACTAATCATCAAATAAAATAACTATAGTAAAATAATTTATTTTAATTACAAACTAAAATTAAATAAATAAAAATAATTTTTCTTAATTTATCTAGAATATTATTCATATATAACTTATAAATAAAAATTGTTCACAAATAAAAATTTAAACTAGACTTAATAGATATTAAATTAATTATATAAATAACTAATTTTTTATATCTATTTATTTTAAATTAGTTCCTTTATTTATAATATGATAAATATAATTAATTTAAATTAATAATTCTTGTCTCAATAAATATTTAATCAAATTAAATATATATTCTAAATAAATAACACCAAATTATCTTTTATTTATTTACTGAAGCTAACACTTACTCCCTTAGGGAAGAGTGTATTCGACATACCACTTCACTATATTGAGAATCATTCGACTTCAAGTTTTTCAATTAATAACCATCCGTTAAAAAATTATGTTGAGCTAGCGGAGGGACCAATTGGACAAATATGATTAAGCTCTAATAATCTATGCATTAATTATTCATCGCATAATTAATCACATAATTATTAAATCTCAGAGTTCTACCACTAAAGACCTAAGATTGCACTTCTAATTATATATTGTATTAAGTAAGCTTTTTAAATAGCCTTTTAGTCTAATAACCTTGCCATTTGTGCAATACCTTCATATGATATCCATATCAACTTAAAATTAAAAAGCCATTTAGCCTACTTGATTACCTTATCTTAAAGTTTTATCATACTCTCTATCTGATAATGATTCACCATGTGTGAACAACTCATCATTTGATAAATAAATGATCGAGGCCTTGTCCATTTTCACCGTCCCGTATAATGCCCTTTAAGAGGATAATCTTAACTCTTTATATGAGCTATGATTCCATATCTATAAGTAAAGCTCTCATCGAGTATAAGTCATATACCCAACGAATCGGTCTAATAGCTTACTACTTTGATACGCTATAGCCTTTGGAACATCAAAGTATACAAGTTATACACATGGAGTTAATTACTTACTTAGGATTAAAGTAATTATATAATAAACATCAAATGTGAATTTATTTGGTCTAGTTCAATATATCACCACCTTTAGGCAATATATCTATGTCTCTACTTAAGAGTCAACCCACTCCAAATGGCTAAGATAAGCCCTCTCCCAAATTAGATTTAGATGACATAATAATCTTTACATGGGTTAATTGCTCACATTAACCTCATAGACTACAAACAATCAATTTAGGCTACTTACTTGAGAATGTTGTCTTCCCGCATATCAAGTCCATTATATGCAACATTCTAATAGTATAAACACAAGTAGTCAATGAGCCATATTTGCTTACATTTACTTTAACATGTAAATCTAAATGAGGATGGAATGACAATGATGTAATGATAAAACTCGAATATAAATTTGATTAATTTGTTCAAACTCATGAAAAATAAATCAAAATGCCTTTCATCCTTAAGGTATTCCAAATAAAAGGTTGCCGGACAAATTGCTTGTCTGATTAACTTTTGTATGATCATGATGTGGTTGAAAACTTATAGTTACCACTAATCACTTGGACTAGGTATGATCAGACACCTATTAAAAATAGCATCTCAAGTTACAAAATTTGGAGATTTAATTTTGCAATTTATGTATTCTAGAGTTCATTAGGAGGGTTCAAGAGTCGATTATGCATGAGGAAGGATTAGTACCCCCATAACAACCTTAGTTGGTACCATCTAGCTATATAATATCATGGTCTTGATTTTCTTTATTTTAATTTGTCATTATTTGTGTATAATACCTTTTTTACAATGCATGAATTTTAAAACTAATGATCCAATTTCTGTGAGAAAAAAATTGAATATCATTACATAACTTGGAGGAGTGGTGAAACGCAAGGTAAGATATTTTCAAATTTCGTTTGACAAATGTGTTCTATATTGAGTATTAGATAATGCCGATAAAAAACATTGCCTCCATTTTAAGAAATTAATTTAACAATATGAATGCAAAAGTTGTCACTATAGACACCTTATTTTATCTTGGCTAATTTTTGGTATCTCGAAACTTAGTTTAAAGTTAATAGAATAAAATAATAAAATAAAAAATAAAGATGCCTATTGATTGTCGTGTCACCATGCACTATTAGGCAACACAGTGACAAGTAAAAAAATTTTTAGGGAGAGGTTTGAAATGCCTAAGGATTTTATAAAAAAATGTAAGAACGGGCATCAAAGGTCATTATCCAAGGTGTTATAAAGGTCATTAGAGCAAGCACGGGTTAGCCATTCATTATTCTTAGCCAAAGTAAGGTGTTTAAAGAGTCAAAGGTATGAAAAATTCACATTTCTATGAGTACATATCAATACGTGTCTCCTAAGTATCGATACAAAGCCTCTACATCAAAATCCAAAAAATTACTTATATTAACATAAAAGGGGAATGTATCAATACATGAGTCAATGTATTAAGGGTAAATGTTCTTTTTTCACAAATAAATGTTTCTTTTATTGTTCAAAGTTGTTGGTGCCTTAATCTTTTTCCCTAGAGTCCTTGTGTTTATGACATGATTAATGGGATATTTCATTGTCTTAAACTACTCTAGGATTATCTAAATGAGCTCAACAAGCCTATGTCACTTATGTTTTTCTGTCACAGACATTTGAATGTCCATGGCCTGAGTTTAGTCTTGAGGAACCTGAAAAGAGTGAAAAAAATCCCTTATTTTTGCCTTGATAGCATTTTAATCATGATTCAAAAATTTATTTTTGAACCATAAAAAAATTTTCATGAATTTTTTCATATTTTTCCTTGAAAGGGAATTAAATTAACTTTCCAAAAGTATCTTGTTTGCCTTATAATCATTCCAGATAAGCAAGTTATGATTTTTTTAACTAATACTATCTAGAACCCTTGGAATCAATGATTTACATCCCATTTGGGCCATTTCAGACTATCAAAAGATTTTTATGAACTTTTAAAATATTTTTTCCAAAACATTCATGAAGTTTCCTTTTTGGAAAGGTATTTTTTATGATTTATTTATTCTAAATGAGTCAGGTGTGATTTTTCAAAGTCCACTGCATCATTTCCCTTACACATGTTTTAGTCTCACACTAGATCATATTTAAAAATTATTTCATACCAAAAAACAATTCTTTGAATTTTTGGAATTTTTTTATATTAACCTTAATCAAATCACTTTTCCAATGGTACCTCACTTGACCTTTAAAATCTTAGGATTAGTCCAGAATAAAATAAAAAATGGGGATAGCGCATGCCATCCCTTGTTTCAACATTTGTCAAAATTAACTAACTTTTTGAAATTCTAATTTTAAGGCATTCGGATGCCTCTAAACAACCATGATCAACTCTTTTAAGTCAAGAACACATGTCAACCTACCCCTAGGCTTGGATTAAAGAACAAACATTTTGTTAAAATTTTGTCAATTCTTGGTGTAAGCCTTACAAGCCAGTTGATATGGCTTGTAAGGCATTAGCATTTGTGATTTCATGTATCAAACATTATATTTAATTAATGTTATAAAGGTATTTCTTTATCCATAAGATTTAATTATATAATAGTTATAAATATGTTATATAGATAAAGCTTATGAAACATAGTGGCCTTATAAGAGAATTGTAAAGAGTCATAGTTATGAGATCCTTCTGCATAAAAGCTATGTTTCTAAAAATGTTCCTAGTCATCGTACTGTTAAGATAGAGCATTGGCAATGTATAAAGACTTCCATATGTAAACCTCTATGCATATGATGCATGCAACTGATCTGATAAGTTGAAGTATAGAGATATTAAGAGACATCAAATGGGTGCTTATTATGGTAACAAGTTCACTGAACATGACCCATTATAAAAGTTTCATTTGGTATTTCACTTAAGTGTCTATGGAAATACTCTCATGTGTTAGTAATGTAAATGATCCTTAGAGTTATGATATTAATTCATCTCATATAAGGAGTGTCATGCTTTGATTCCATCATGAACCGGTCCACAATAGATAGAAATTTATGGTGGGTTGGTTTTAGGTATGACATGAATCATATGGCAGGTGAATGAGTGGTGGTCTAGAGAGGATTTGTGAACCTAAGTGATAAGAAAGGACATATGTCACATGTATCTGGCCTATGTTAACTCAAATTCCTTAGCCAAGGCAATAATGATTATGGAGGTAACATATAAAGGTTGCATATTAACATGGAATGAGCTAAGAGTAGACATTGAACCATGCTCTTGCAAATTCTGGGATATATGATGAAAGGATATCTATTACATTCAGATACTGAACACTAAAGGGCTTGTCAAAACCATATTGACACTCCCTACATTTTAGGTGTCCATGATGCATTACTAGATGCCATTCTTGGTCTATAAATATAAAATATTCTTTATTGAGCTAATTTATTTTTACTTCTAATATTATAAGGGCCTAATGGGTAACACACATAAGGGTGATTAGTAGAAATTAAATTGAGACTAGGTTTACATGTCTAGGATAGGTAATAATTACTTAGGCTTAATTTGAATAAGTCCAAATAAGCTAGGGGCAAAATTATAATTTCCTAAAAATTAAAATTTTAAGCCTTAGGTTATAGAAGCTTATGTTTTTCATCCCTCATAGGAGCTCATGATTTTCATTCCTCATGTTTTATATTTACTTTTAATATTATAAGGGCCTAATGGGTAACACACGTAAGGATGATTAGTAGAAATTAAATTGAAACTAGGTTTAAATGTCTAGGATAGGTAATAATTACTTAGGCTTAATTTGAATAAGTCCAAATAAGCCAAAGGCAAAATTATAATTTCCTAAAAATTAAAATTTTAAGCCTTAGGCTATAGAAGCCTATGTTTTTCATCCCTCATAGGAGGTTGGATTCTTTGAATTCAGCCAAAGGAGACCAATATAGGTTGGACGACATCCTATTAGAATCTCTATGGAAAATTATGCCAACTCCTTTGCAACATTAGGAAAATTAGTTTTCTTCTTTGTTTTAATTATTGAATCAAGCTTTTCTAAGTGCAAGGGAAGGTTTATTGAAACCCAATTTGCTAACATGGCTCCCAACAATAAAGTCTCTTCCTTAATGAAGGTTTTTTAGGTCACCTGTGTAGATAACCGTTAGAAGGTAAACGCTTGGATGACTTTGGTTTATAGCAGCTGGGCTCAGCCTTTCTTGTAATTGGGTCATGAAATTGCTACAAAACTTCTCAAGATTAAGATATGTTTGAACCTTGAATAGTTTCTTTTGGTTTATTGATCTAAAAGATTAATCAAGATCTTGCAAGTTGATCTTATTTTGGGAGTCTCAAATTATCTTTATTATGTTTCCGCTACCATGCTTATAAATTTTTTTAATCTAATCGCTTGCTGGCTTAATATTTCCTACATCAATTTTTTTATTAAATCCTATTTTTTAAAAATTAAAAAATTGTCCATTTTGTCAAAAAAAACTCTAAAAATGTCACTTTTATCAAGAAATAGTCGATTTCATTAACTTAAAATTTTTAATTTTGCTTTTTCTTCAAAAATCATCAAAAATAAAAAATTTCTCTCTTCTGAACTCTTTTCGAATATTTTCAAAATTCAAACTCAGTTTTCATGCCTCAAGCAACCAACAGATCTAAACACATCTCAAAATTCTCAACTTGGTTATTTCTAGATAATTCATGACAATTAAGAGATACATTCTGATCACCCTTTCCCCTTTCCCTTTTCCCCTTTCCCCTTTCCCCTCTTCCCTTTTTTGTGTGATTTATTTTATCCAATATTATTTCTTTTTGTTTCATATTAACATGATCCCTTTTATGGTTTTATCCTACATTCATATTTTCCAATTGTTTTCAAAAATCGTAAAGGCAATTTTTCCTATCAGCATCCTTGCAGTGCTTGATATGAAGTATCTTATTTTCAAAATTAAATCCGTAGCTTATTTTTGTCAAAAATCTCCATGTTTCCCACCTTTTTGGGACTTTCATATAGGATTAAAATTTTTTGTAAAACCTAGATTTACTTTTTCATGTAAATTCATGCACAAAAGGGGATTATATCAAAATAATGGCAAGCCAAAATAAGGAAACCAAAATCGAGTTAAGGCATGATAATAAGGTATCAATTTTTGGTTTCATGGAGAGGTTTATACCTTCTTGCACATAACTAACTCTGAAGCCCAACGTCGAATCTCTGGACCTCGTAGACCGTGAAATTCATGTTTTGAGTTTCACAACACAAAATGTCGTTTTCAATAGGCATCCACTTAAAATCAATGATTTGCAGCGACTCTAAGTCTTCAACCACTTTATGGTGGTCTTTTGAGACTAGTTGGACAAGCGATTCTTTTAATGGTCCCCTTTCATAATCAAGAGCCAAGAATCCATACCTTCTTGCTCCCATCACTTCAAAATGGAACAGTCCCAATCAGGAGGAACTTTCTCATCAAGAAAAAATATTTTTAGGTCATGCATACTTTTCCACTTTGTGAGGATGTTCGAGAGTATGTTACTAGTAGTCACTAAGATAGGAAAAGTGTTTGTAAGACATGAACATATAATAGACATTGCATAAAAATAAAACACACAAAGTATAAAAAAGAGGTGGGTTTGAGATGTTTCTCATAGTTGTCATTGATTGTCAAGAGAAAACCAAATCGACACCTTTGAGGTATGTTTAGACTCGTTTGTTGTTTAAGGCATGAAAATCAAGGTTTTGGTAGAAAAATTTAGGGTGACCTGGGAGAAAGAAAATTTAATTTTTGGTGACATTTTGAAAATCGATGTTGAAAATCCATGTGATGAAAAATGGGTGATTTTTGAAAAATGAAATATTTTTTTTTAGTATTTTTGATAAAAAGAGTAGGCTTTAAAATTAAAATTGACAAATAAGAAGATAATTAGTTTTTGTCCCTCATCTCTACGTAACTCAAAAATTCATTAAAGTGAGAGTCGAACTCATCTCGAGGTATCTGAATGCCTCTAGAAGGTGATTCATGAAAATTGCTTGATTTTGCTTAATACTAAGAATAAAGGACAGTTTTGCACTATCCGCATTTTCGAATTTATTTTGGGCTCGTCAGAAGGTTTTAAATGAAAAATAAGATACCATTAAAAAGATAACTCGAAGAGGATAAATATAAAAATATTCAAAAGAATCTTAGAAAATCTCCTTCTAGAAGTAAATAAATTTTGAAATTAGACTCGATTTAGTATTAATAACATATGCAGGGGATAAGGTACAGTAAACCTAGAAAAATCATCTTAGACTGATTTGGAATTTGTTAAATCACAAACAATACCTTTTTAAAAAGGGAATTTCTTATAGCTTTTACGAAAAATATTTAACAATTCAAAACATTTATTTCATTAGCTGAAACGACCCAAACAAAATGATGATTGTTGATTCTAATGGTTTCGAACAATAAAGCTTTAAAAAATCATAATTATCTTATTTGAGTAAATCCAAGGGCAAACAAGTTATCTTTGAAAAGGTAATTTAATGCCCTATGAAATGAAATATTGAAAAAATTATATTATCTAAGGCTCCAAAATAATTTTTTAAGTTGGGATCACTATACTGTTAGTACTAAAACGGGGCAATCTCACATGTTTGGTTATTTGATGCTTATATTATGGTCTTGGACATCCGAATCTTCATCATTTAGGGTCCATGTCAGTGAAATTTTTTATCCATTTGAAGTCCCAAGGAAATGTGGACAAGTGAACAATTTGCTATCTACGCCATTTGAATTTCAATACAAAGACTTGGCACACGACATTTAATCAAAAATTGGTAAAACTGAATTTTTTTTTTTTTTGCGGATGTAACATATTTTATTTTGCCTTATTAAGTCTTCAATCTTAAAATAACTAGCTTGGTATTATCTCATCATCAAAGCTTTAATTTATCAAAAATAATAAACCAATACTAATCCCATTATTTGGACTGATATTAGTTGACCTTGATGTTGGTTTATAAAATCAGTACATTATCCTCCATGCAACCACATCAAAGAAGCATTTTAACAAGCACATGATGAATTAAAAAAAATATATCAATACCATCCAAACATCAAAAACAAGAAGTATCATCAAAAACATTTTGACAAGCAAAATCATGCTCACAATGCAGACAAAATCATAGATATAATCAAGACCTGTTTCATGAACATATAAGAATGGATTAAGCATGAAATAAAAAAAAGAAAATATCTTGTTATTCAATCAAATACATGAAAACATCATCAAATAGACCATAAACTTCAAAGCAAGAGAAAATGCTAATTATACATTATCAAGAACATATCATGAGCACTAAGCAAACACAATGGCATGAAATACATCATCAAGATGCTAATATATACTATAAAAATGCATGGCCAAAACATCACATTCGTTCATGTTAGAAGAATCATGCTAGTATATTATCATTTCATCACTTCATGTGTACATCACAAATGACACAAAGGAAATAATGAAATAAATGAAGGAATATACCTCTTACCAATTTTTCCTCAATACGGTAGCCTCCCTTTGACTTGCCTTTCTTTTTGTTTTCCTTTTTTTTGGTTTAAGCTCAGCCAACAAAAGTTGGCCAAGCTTTTTCTATTTTTTTCCCATGAGTGATAAGTGGTGTTAATAATGTAGGGTATGTGTTTTAATGGTTGATGATGTAATGGCATGAAAGCAAAGAATAGGAGTATGTGTAAGCATTTTATAAGCTGTGTTTTTTTGGTGGCTTGGGAGGTATCAGAATAAAAGTGAATGTAGTGGCTATTGAATGTGGTGAGCTTTAAGAAATTTTGAAAGCCAAAATTTGGCTTTATAGCATGGCTTAATTAATCAAGCTTGGGTAAAGAGAGGGATTAATTTTGATTTTTCCCTTTCAAATATGATTAGTTATAGTGCTTATATGGTGTGCTTACAAGTTTTAATTGGCCATGGTGCTAAATCGTCATGGATTATAAAAAATATCCTTCTAAAAATCCAATTTTACCTTAAAATATTCCATGATATAACTAAATGGGCCTAGAAAAATTCATTAACCTAACCTAATAGGCCCAAAATTAATTAAATAAATGGACATATAGACCAAAATAATTTTAATAATGCCCAACATGAATTTAAAATATTTAAAAAATTAGCCCAATTTAATTAAATAAAATTAATCAAAATTAATAAATTAAATAAGAATGTGGATAATATCTTATTTGAAAATGTTATTTTTTTATAAAGCTTGGCCTTAAGTTAAATAATTTATGACTTACCTTAACTCGGGATAATGCAAATGGATTCATGATTGCTCTCTCATCCTTAATCTCACTTTGTGATGCTTATTATGGAGGTCTAGACAAAATTTGGTGTCCACAGCTGTCTTTAAGCACTACCAATGCCCTATCTTCAAAAAATAATGACTAAGAATAGTTTTGGTAACATTACCTTAATGTGTAAGGATCTCATTATTGTAACTCATTACAATTACTTTACAAGGAAAATGTGTTCCATGGGCTCCATCCAATTAGTAGTTAATGATTGTCAGTCATATTGCTAACATGAAGGAAAACCTTATATCAGTAAACTAAGTGATATGTTTGCATTATTAACTAGTATATTCCTTATCTAAGTTGATTGGCTTTAGACCATTCACTAACAAAATCAAACTCTGTTAAAATGAACTAGTCAAGTATGAATAGGCAATCAATCTCTTTTTGATAACTTGATGGACCATTGCATAAGATGATGTTGGATTTGACTATGATTTATATGATAGAGTCTTGGTGGAACTTGTGAACAAAAGGATGAAAGTGTTTCATGTCTACTAGGAGTTTGATCTTGCATCAAAATCCTTTTCCACTTATCTTTAAGTACCTAAAAATGGGTCAGATTAAAGAGTCGATTTGGACAACTCTAAGATTTAGAGGTTAAGCTTAAACATGACCCTTAAAAATAGGGAAAAAAACCTTTAGAGATATGAGCTTAATCAAAGTAAGAACTCTCTCTCTCTTACACCTTTAGTTGACTGGCCAAAAGTGAATGAGTGTGGAATGTGATCATTCGACTAATAATAGACAAAAACAAGAAACCATTCAGTAAAGATTTTCCTCTTATAGCTGTATCATTGTTTTACTTTTCCTTTCATTATTTTCTTTGTATTGCATAGCAAGAATGATTCTTAATGAGTTATAGTCACTTGAGAGAAACACTTAACCTATCCTTTTGATTGAGACAATGTTATTTTCTTACTAGCATTAAAGAGTTACTAAGCCTTGTGAAAGCTCTAAGATCATCACTATAGGCAACACATTTGGTAGTTTATGACTTTAGAGAGATCGTGCAATGACTAGAAAGTTGCATTCCTTTTCTACACACTTAAGGTTATGAGTCTTGAGTAGGTATAACTCTTGATTTGATGGTTGAGTATTTTGAATTTATATATACAACCACATGCATACCTTGTTCTAAAAATCTTAAGGGTAATTTGATTGTTTCTTTTTTTACTATTTTGGTACGTTACTATTATTTTTTATATTCTTGTCTAATTTTAATTAAACACAAGGCTGAATTTCATTGCAAAGATTTCCATCAAAAGCCATGTCTCAATCATCTATTGAATGTGTAAAATTATGAAGTAAACACTTTTTTTATAGAAAAATAAATTCCATTAGTAATTAAATTTGGATTCAAGGAGAGCTAGGAAGTGAACCTATCCACAACGACGGGTGCTAATTTCACATTCCAAATTTACAAAAATTTATGCTAATGAATTGGCGGATAAATCCAAAATATCACAAAGCAAACAACCTTTATCCTTAAAAAAAGATTTTACTCTATTTATTTTTTAGACTACTATGTAAGCACCATTTTCCACCATAACAGATCTAGCCTACCAAATCTAAACTAAATTCAAAAAATTTGCCCAAATTGATCAGACCCAAATCTGAAATTAACAATCCTATTTAATTATAAAAGTCAAAAAATTGAGCTCAAAAATAACCCAAACCCAAAAATAAACTAGAAACAATCCAAAATTGAAATGAGCTGAATTTAAAATTATTCAAATCTGAATCACCCAAAAATTAACTTGAAATAATCAAACTTAAATTAAGTATTAACTTACTTTTAAAAATGTTAATTTAATGAAAATAATAAATATAACATATATTATTAATTTATTTTAATTTTAAACTTTAAATTGTCATTTAATATCTATGCTATTATAATTTTAGTTAATTTTGAATATTATTCTTTTTAATTATGATTAAAAAGAATAAAAATAAGTTATTTCTATTATTATAAATAAATTTAAATTTTATGTTTGTTAGTATTATTATATATAAAGTTCTGTAATTTTTTCACTTTGATAAATTAATTGAATAGATCAATAGTTATTATTTTAATAATAATGACAAGTCCAAATCAAGGAAACCAAAAGCGATGCAAGACATAGCTAGAAGGTAACGATTTCAAGTGTCATGGGGATGTTAGTACTTTCTATACATAAGCAACTCCTAAACTCAACTAATGAATCTCTGAACCTTGTTTACCTTGGAATCAATTTTTTATGTTTAGTAGCTTGAAACGTCGTTTTAATAGGCATCTATCACGCTTAACCTAAATGATTGGTGGCAACTATAGGCATTGGCCACTTCATTGTGGCCATCTGAAACTGGTTAGATAAGTGATTCATCTGACAATCCGCCTACTGTGTTACAAAGGAAGAGTCCCAATTGAAAGGAAATTTTCTGATTGAGAATTCTACCATTTTCCACATATATTTTAAGTCGTGCGTGCTTCCCATTCTGCTAAGATTTTTCTAGGAGCATGCTATGAAACTCCCAAAATCCATAAGAACTCAGTGTCCAGCTCATTGTTGAGCAAAAATGGATTTAGTTTAGTTTTTTAATCTAATAAGTTTTTACATTCCAAACGTGAAATGTTTGTAAGGAGGGGTTATCTTTTTAATGATCATTTCAAGCTCAACATTATGACCATTATATCAAAAAATAAGAATGTTAATAAATTAAGTTTTTTTTTTGTACTCATTTGTTTGAGTCTTCTAATCTATGGCATGGTAGATTAGGTCACATAAATGATAAGACTTTGCAAAGAATTAGTAATTTGGATTTGCTTTCAAAATTTTGGATTGATAAAAATTACAAATGTAAGACTTATGTGAAATCCAAATTTGCCAAGGCTCTTTTTTACTCGATAGAAAGACAAAGGAACCAGTAGATTTAATTCACATAGATATTTACAATCTAAATTTTGTGCAAACTGGAGGTGGTAAAAGTATTTTATTATTTTTGTTAATGATAGCACAAGATATGATTACATGTACTTTGCTACGAAGCATAAATAAAGCATTTAAAGATTTAAAGCTCTTTAAAATAGAGGTTAAGAATCAACTAAGCAAAATAATTAAGGAGATAAGGAGTGATCGAGGTGATGAATGTGATTCATTATTTAATGAATTTTTCATATAACATCGAATTATCCATCAAACTGTTGCTCCTTATTTAACTCAATTAAATGACATTAAAAAGAGCAATAATCGTACGTTGAAAGACATGATAATGCTTTGTTGATAATTTAAGGTTAGGAAACCTTTTTTGAATCTCGATTGGATTCCTCCATGGGATATGGAGATTGCATGGTGGGACTCCTAACTGATTGAATAGGTGATTTTCGATCTAAATGGTCGAGGAGTAAGCCTTAGCGACAACAACCTTTTTTCTTATCTTTCTTTTCATTTTTGTCTTCCATATGCTTACTCAATCGGATCCTTTTCCCTTCTCTTTCATAAATAAAGAAAAAACTTGATTTATCTGCAATCAATTACTCATGCTTTGTTGAATGAATAATAAGTTTTTTTCAGATTATTTGTTCCTTTCGCTTTAGCTCTCTCACTACTCTTAAAAGTGATAGAAAAGCTTTTTTGCAAGCTTCTTTTAGGGAAGATCTAATTTGATTAGACTCAATCTTTCTTTATAGTAAACATGGAAGTTCGCATGAGTGACTGTGTACCTTTTTTCTTGTGAGTAAATATTTGACCGATAAAATTTGTAGAAAAATAAAAAAATTCTCACATAAATATTAAACTATAAGTTGAACATGCATCCAGCAGCAATCAAACCTATGCTATAGACTTTTTTCCATATGGATTTAAAACCATCAGCTTAAGGTAATTAGTTCCTTAACAGATGGCTTTGATCTCAGATCTTGTTGGGTATGAACTCCTACCTTGCTTCGCTAGCTTCGAAAAGACAATATATGCCAGGAAAGTGAAAGAATGCTTTTACCTTCTTTACTTAAAAGGAGTAGTAATAGACATCGAGATAATAAAGAGTTGTTCTCTAGTCAAGACTACTACTCCCACTAGGGGGTATTCCTGCCTTCCTTCCCCAGATGAAGAATGAAAGGCTTACCAACTCAAAGGTAGCTGACTCAAACAATAAGGTTTTATTTAAAAATATAGATATACCCAGTTGTTCAAAGAGTTTTCGATATTCCACCACTACTAATGGATTCGCGATGGCAATATCATCACCCAAAATCACATACTTACTAGAACTTAACTCTCAAATACACTAACTCCATCGCATTCCACACCATAAAGTAATGTCATAGAAGTTTACTTATCACCTCAAATTAATGGCATTGATGCTATTAATAGGCTTGTTAAAAGGTAAATCCCATAAACAGAACAGAAAAACCAGTCTTAGCAATAATCATTATTAGAGTTATATCATTAACCTTTGCTATTTCATCAAATGCACATGCATCTTACTCTATAAATTAAATTTCTTTCTCTAACAAAACTTTTGCAAAAGGAAAAGCTAATATGCATCTAGCACGTAAGAAAGAGAAGACTTTTTAGCTAAAGTCAACCCACCCTGGTGAAATGGTGGCAAGTATAGATGAAAGGGATATTGTTAAAGAGCTTAACTGATAGGCTATTTTTGTGATTAGTGCTTTTGCTCACTAGCTAGATCAGACTATCTATACCTTTACTAACTTCACATGTAAGGAACTTAGTTCATAGCTCACCAGTCCAAAGCATTTAGAAATCATCCATCGATTGAGGGATGGAATCAAATGCATAATGGAAAGTGGGAGATAGGCCTAGAGCAAACGGTGCTTGGGAGCTGTATTGCTTCAAGAGGAAACTCAAAAGTCTATCACATGAAAACTTTGCAGTAACCCTACTTGGCACCAATAAATAACCATTCCCTAATGCGAGAGTACTTAGTGGGAAATCTCTTCAGACTTTAGGGAAAAAAAGTCCTAAGTAGCAAGGTTAGTCAATTTTTTCTTTTAGGAAGGCTCCCACATGCCACTGATTTAGCTAAATTAGCTCTTACAATTAGCCTTTTTTTTTTCTAAAACAAAAAAGAAAGAAAGTTACTTTACTGTTAAGTAGAGGAAACAAAATTCATAGGTCACATAAGAATTGCTCAAATTAAAGGTAAAGCGATGGATGGCTAGAAGATATCATCCTACATAAGATATAGAGAGAGAAATCCCCTAAAAAGAAATGGAAAAACATATGTATTTCAGCTGTTGATGCCATTAATTAAGTTATGTTTAGGAATATGGTCTTCTATATAGGAGAAAGACTGATTTTAGTGGACATTACTTTTAGGTAGTTTCGTACCCTTGCAGCAGAATACAAAAATCTTTCATCAACTAGAACTTCATGTGAAGGCAACTCAAAAAGTGAAGTCTCTATCGCCTTTGTGCTAAGAAGCAGAGAAGGGAAAAGATCTAAAAGAATTAGTTTAGGTTCCAAAGAAAAAAGAAAAAAAATTCCAGTAAGAAAAGCATTCCTTTGACCTTTACTCTTAATGGTTGAATATTCATAATACATGTGACCATGACTTATAGAAATGCACAAATTTGGTAGGTCTCCCCTGAATGAAGTGAAAGAGAAATTGCCTCTCTACAACAATTAGCTCTTTTCCCTAAGCAAAGGGTATGAAAAAACTCGAGCCATTTTAATGACAAATTAGATTTTAAATAAAATACCCTACAAAAAATCAGTAAGACATCATATGAGTTGTAGAAAGGTTAAAGATTGTGTTATAATTACATGAAAATATAGGGGTGTCTTGCTAAGGTAGTAGTTCCTTTGCCTAAAAATGTCAAGATTGGACCTAAGACTGTGGATTGCGTTTTCATTGGATATGCAAATAACAATGTTGATTATCGTTTTCCTCTGTATAAATGGACGTTTTTAACATTCACATCAATATGATCATTAAATTAAGGAATACTTTATTTTTTGGGGATATATTTCCATGCAAGGAAACATAAGCAAATTAAACTACTAAAAGAGCTCATGAGGACTCAATTAGTGATCCATAAGAGGATCAGAAGGAATAAGTCAAACCCAAAAAAGTAAACGCTAAAGACTCAAAATCTGCCAATAGATATGTCTTTATTATCGGAGGAGTTGTAGTAGCATAGAAATCTTCTAAACAAACATGTATAGTCAAATCTGGTATGAAATATAAGTTTATAGCTTTAGATAAAGCCATAAAAAAGTGGAATGGCTTTCAAACATTTTAGAAATCTTTCAAATTAGTTGAAACCTATTCCAACAATATATATACATTACAATTGCCAATCTACAATTGGTAGGGAAAAAATAGTTTGTATAGAAATAAGTGTTGACACATTGGTCGAAGACACAATACTATAAGCCAGTTACTCTTAAATGAAATTATCTCAATTGATTATGTGAAATCATAAGATAATATCATGAATCCATTTACTAAATATTTAATAAAAGAGCAAATCTTTAAATTATCAATAAGAATAGGACTTAAGCTTATAAATTAAAAGTTATATAATGGTAATCCAACCTGGTTAATTGGAGATCCCAAGATCTAGGTTCAAAGGGACAACTGAATTATGCTAACCTAGTGTGGTACTAAAAGAGTTAAACATTCTTACCCATTCTTATAATGAATTAGTGCTACTCGTGAAAGAGTTAAGCTAAGCTATGCTTTTAATGATGCTTATAGCTTAATAAGATCAAGTGGGGTATTACAAGATACTCTTAATAAGAAATCACTTATTTGAGTGTGAAACATGACTATTCTATAAGAATTGATAAGGCTAAACTCTTTAAAGCACTCTTAGAAACTCATATGTGTTTAGGGCCAAAATGAACATAACCGTGAGAACTAAGAGTGCTTGATGAGGGATTGTGTGATAGTTGTTGTTTAGGTTTACATGAAAAGCTAAATAGTTTAAGACATCAAGTTTACTAGCTAGCTGAGTAAATCAGATAATTGTTGCCATGGAAGGTTTAAGGCCAAAGCTATCTATCTTGACGCAATAACTCTTTATAGGTATTCTCTCACATTTTAAATTGGTTTGTTTTAATTAGACAACTTCCATTCATGTAAAGGATTGTTAGTATCAATGACATTATGTATAAATATGAAATATGTATATGAAATTGGTCATAAGGCATACGTACGTTGTATACTGAGATACATAACGTAAGTTTTAAATGATTGATATCTAAAGTGAATTAAAAATTATTCTAGTTGTGTCCACATGAAGAGAAAGAAACTAATTGGTGTTGAGTGTTATATAAAATCCCACATTGGGTACTTAGAGCTTATGTCAATGGTGTAAGCTTGGTTTCTAGTGGGGTTGGGCCCCACAAGTACCCAAGTTTTTACCTGAGGCTTGAGGTCTACATGAGGTTGGATCCCAACATAAACATGTGCACCACCAAGTGGAGCCAAGCTAGGCCTAGGCCTGGGCTTGGGTTGAAGTTCAAGTGTGCTTTATCTTTTTGGAGCATAGCCCATTGATTAATTCCTAGCCATTGTCTAATGATATATTCCTATAATAGTTTCATATTTAATTTTGTTTTAAAATTTTGTCAAAATTGTTTTGTCAATTTTAGTTCTTGTCTTAATTTCTTAAGTGATTTTGTCCATATTAATTATTTCAAAAACGTTTCTTTTTGGATTATAACATGGACTGAAACTATTTTTATCTTTAGAGGATGAAAAAAAAATCTTCAGGTTTTCATCTATTTTGTATGCTATGTTATTTTTGAGAGAGAAAAACTGTTTCATTCTTTTGGTTTGCTATGCTACTATAATAAATGTTATTAACTTGTAACGAGATTAAAGAGGCTTGGGAGATGTACTGTAGAATCTATCAAGCACATTCACCAAGCGATAAACGTCTTAAGGTTGGAGGTTCCAAACCTTGACTTTGTCAAAAAAGTTTTGTTCTTTGAATTTATGGTTCCAGTAAAATAATTTTTCCTCAGTTTCATTTGTAAAATTTATTTTAAATTTAGAGTAGTATTATTTAATCAGTTTTTGTTTTAGAAATTCCATATAGTTTAATTTCCAACATCTACTAAGTATGCAAGGCAACAAATATTATACTAAATCAAAAATCAAAACCCTAAATGTATAAAATTACAGTTTACAAAGCCTCGAGTCCTAAAATTCAAATATTACACCTTAATAAAAAATAAAAATAATAAATCAACTAAAACTGATATCATATTACTCACATTTAAAACTATACAAAGACAAGATAAATGGAAACTTTCAAACTCAATCTTAGGTCAAAACCAATCTCTAGAGATGCAAATATTGAAATTTGAAAAAAGAAATTAGTAAAATAGACATCCCCTGATTTGGATTAAGCATGCCATAAAATGTTTAGGCCAAAATTATCAATAATTATGATTCAAAAAAATGAAACTAGGTAATCTAATATTCATTAAACATGTGTATTTCAAAATTATATTATCATATGGCAAAACCAAGTATAATTCCAAAACTTATTGATTTTTGTTAGTCTCCCATAACATACTAAGGCCACATTTAACCCCAATGCATAGGTCAGACTTACAATTAGGAGAAAACCCACAATTAACTTAAATGTAGTAGGTCAAAAGTCTATAATATGCAACTGAATTGTTGCACCAACCAGAATAAAAACCACTATTGTAAAACAAGTGGCACGATCCAAAATTCATTTTTACTACAAAATTACATGTCGACATGGTCAATGTTTAATCCTCATTGACAGGGCAGAACATAGTCATACTAGGAGACAAATCAAAACAAATATATTTTTAGATTACCCAACTATACAAAGCAATAGTCATGTATTTTACAAAACCCATTTCATACAAAGCAAATTTATATTTTCTCTTAAAGCATCTTATGAAATAAATTGTATTCATGAATTTACATAAAGCTGAACAAAAATCAAATTTAAAGATAAAATCAAAAACAAAATCACATTTCAAATTAAAACAAAAAAAAAAATATTATATCATTTGCATGCTTAACTTGATTTTAAAAACTAAGGGACAAATTATTATATATTATATACATAATTTAAGCATGTCGTCTAATTTTCGGAGCTAAAAACCACAATGATATTAAGTCACTTGCTTGATTTGCTAAATCGAAACTCACATATTATTCACATCAAATCTCCTAATTGCTTAATAATTCAAGTATTAAAATCAGAAATTTTCTAACAAGGAAAATAAAAAATTACACTCTTCTGACGGTCATCCTAAACATTTTTTATCTGTGGTAACTCTCTTTAATAAATTGAGACACATTGAAAGTATATTACTCTATTTAAACAATGTTTTTTATATTTTAAAAATATTCTAAGTTATTTTTTAATTTTTTGGAATATAAAAGTTAAAACAATATAAAATATAAATTTACTATCAAAGGAATTCAAATGGTTTAAAATTGAGATTAAAAAAATTACATCTCCAAGCTCGACTCGAATCAAATCATGCCATGGGCTTGGGCGGGTTAACTTAGAGATTTGATCATAACCCTTTTTTAATATTTAAAAATAATTTAACATTAAATAAATATTAAATATAGTTTGTAATAAAAATATGAATCTAGTTTAATGATATAATTTTAAGATAAAATAATATGTTAAAGTTCAAATCTGATCAATTAAAAAAAATTTAAAAAAAAAAAACAAAAATCATACACAGTCAACTATTTTATCGATTTTTTTACTAGCTAAACCAGTTTTATAGGATTCAAAACCGAATAACCGATATATTTTTTATTCAACCAGTTCGACTGATATATTCGATCTGGTTTCTTAATCTCCGCAATTAAGAAGGCTATGCATGCAAGTGTATTGATTGATTCTAAAAGGGAGAATTTTCCGATAACAATATCCAGCACGGAAAAGCCACGAACCAGGGTATTCAATCATATTGAAACATCGGTCATCCTGGCAAGGCATATGCTAAAATTGATATTAGAAATGATAAATAAAGGTAAATTAATCAAGAAAACAGAAAGCAAAGCGTGCAATTCAATCAAGTAAATTACTCAGAAACCTCTCAAGTCGTATCAGCATGTGCAATCTTGAGCTGTGGCGACTGCGTCTCCAACTGTTGTTATTTGGACCATACCACCTACATTAACAGAATTTTTATGAATTCTAGCATTCATAGGTGTGTGTGTGTGTATATATATATATATATATAGGCCGTCCAACTCCAATACAATGCGAAAATCCCGAGAAGTTTTAGCAGCTGTTTTTCCAACCCTTGCTTTAGGAACAATCAAATAAACACTTTTTATTTTCTCGGGATTATCTGTTGCCATTTTTATTTTCATTTTGATTTGATTAACTTGTTAGCACGTAGCCCTTGTCCAACGTGTTTGTGCAGCGCGTGGATCATTGTGTAATTCGCCTAACCTAGGTTGCCCATACATATAGATATATATATAGGATTAAAGAAGCTTGCATTTAAGGAATAGAAAAAAAAACTATAAATATTAAAATTAGAATTTTAAATTTGTTAAACGATATTTTTTAAAGGTAATCGTAAGAATTAATTGGATTAAACACATCAAGATCTATTTACTTGTATTTCTATATATGGTAGATAGTAAGGAGTAAGTAGCTCTTATATTTCTAGCATATTTCTTTCTCCACGAGAAAATTTTTATTGACCAAAGTTGGTA
>JAQSVH010000013.1:15681260-15703893 GCA_029448705.1 Adansonia digitata
TTTGTTGAAACAAGTTCACTAAACATAGCCAAAATGGGAACTCCATTTGGTATAAGCCACTCAAGTCTCTATAGAAGATGCTCTCATGTGCTAGTCATGTATATTAGTCCTTAAACTTCTAATACCAAGTCATTTTATATGTAGAGTATCATACTTAAATATCATCATAAACAGATCCATAATGGATGGATACTAAAATGAAGGTGGTTTTGGGTATTATATGAAACATGTTGAAAATGAATAAGTGATCTATAAAGGATTCACCATTCCAAGTGATATTAGAGACATATCTAAATGATCTCGACTATGGTTAACTGGATTAAAGTCTCTAGCCAAAAAATAACAAATTATGAGAAATTATTTCTTATAGATTGATGACCATTAACCATAAATTACAGCTAACATGGATAGAGGTTTAAGTAGACACTGCACCATGCTTATCTTTAATCTGAGATAGCTGGTGAAAGGATTGTAGTTCACTAGTAAGTTAGTTACTAAAAGATTTTGAAGAAGTCATGCTTTTTTCTATCAATATTTAGGTGGTCATGATTGGTTGCTGGATCCCACTCTTGGGAACCTAATAGGTCACACAATAAGACAGAATTGTTTAATTAAATCTGGTGTTTAATTAAGTGGACGTAATTAAATAAAGGATAAATTGAGGAGAACTTAACTGAATTAGTTCAAGTAAGAATAGTTTAAGACATATTTAGATTAGTCCTTAACATGTTAAAAATTATAAGTCTTGTTAAGAAAATATCTAAGTGTAGACATCGCTTTAAAGAAAAATATTAAATATTAAATAAGCCAAATATTTGTATTTAGAAATTAAATATATTATTTGATAAATATTTAATTAATTATTTAATATTCTTCACATGAAGTAAAGTTTTTTTACTTGGGTTAGAAATATAATTGTGGATTAAATTATTCAACATGTGAATTAGAGGTTTGGACTAATAGCCTTAAATTAGCAAGACAAGGGAGTTTAGTTGCGAACTACTCCAAGTTAGGCTTGCTAATAGGCTAGGCGCATGGTATAGCCACACTTGGTGTGCTATTGGGCTGCGTGTTACTGCTAAGGCCAATTATAGGCAAACCAATTAAAAATAGTTTTAATTGGGCTCTAAAAAACACTAAAAGTGGTGCCACCTCTTGTCTAATAGGTCTAGTTTATTCATTAAATGGCTAAGCCTAGTCTAAGGGGTATCTAAACAACATTAAGTTTTTGTAGGAGTAAGTTTGCTATCAGAAAAGCCTAGGCAAAGAACCCTAGATCTCTCTAAAAGCTTAATGCATAAAACCCTGGCTTCTCTAAAGTCTTATTTATGTTGATTTGAGTTCTCAGTGATCTAAAAGTGTTTTTGATCACATTGAAGGTAGACAATGAGTCTTCTATCTTAGTGGAATTGATCAGAATAAAAAATTATGAATTTTGGATTTGTTTTCTTGTATGTGCATAAAGTAACCAATTTTCGAAAAGCTATTTTTTTCCTTTTATTTGCATTAAAGGTAGGGAATTATTCTCGGGTCTTCTTAGATCTATACCTGTTGGCAAATTATCTTTTGGTTAAGGCTTAAAAAGCCTTCTAGCTAGCATTGGAGAACCACTAGGCCTAAAGAAGGTTTTAATTGCTATCTGTGTGGATCATCGTTAGAGGCAAGGCACTTGTATTGCTCTTAACTTAGAAATTACCTCTCAGGAAGCCTACTGATTTAGATTTGTAAATCTTTCAGATCTACAAAATCAAGATTATGATATCTTGAGTTAGGTAATCTCTAACCATATGATTGATTAAATTTAGATTTAATTCAATTATGTTTACCATATATAAAACCCTACCTAACAAATCCATATGGAAGTTTAGCCCTTTTGTGTTTACTATTTCTGTTGCTGAATTTTTAAATGTAATTTTTGCTTAGAGCTCACCATTTGGCACTTGAGATATACACTAGCTATACTCTGATGTCATTAAGATGAACTGCTCTGAGCAATATTATCATCGAACAAGCAATGGTGCATAACCAATGATTCTGTAAATAATTAGTAACAGGATGAATAATTTGGCTCCACAGGAGTACTTAAAAAGCCTTAAGTGTATATCATGATGCCCTCACATTATGTCATATAAAATTAGATTACTGAAAGTCTTTATCTATACTTTTTAGTTCTCACCTCAGCCATTTTTTTCTTAATAAATTCTTAGAGAAGAAAAAATTCAATATATATATATAGCTTGATTTTCTTATTCTCTAACCCCTCAAGTGACTTTAAGCCAAAATATATAATAGTATGCATATCTGTTAAACCTTCCTTTCCCATTTCTTCATGTGTTCAATGCTCGAGTCATCTCAATAAGAATTGCATGTCTTAGGTGAATGTTCTTGTGTAATCATTCAAACGAATCTACCACAACCACATCGATATGTCCTAATACTTTTAAGAACAAAACTAAATTATAGTTAGCCAAGGCAAACACATCCATGATTCGTTTGTTCTCTGGATATCTTCAGATTAACTCGCATAAAAATTTCCAAGGAATAACATCATTATTGCCTTTTTCATGATAAATAGCTAATCAAATTGGATATCTGTGTTTAAAATCCTAGACAATTTTCTACAAAAACTAGCGAGCTTACATTCTTTGCAATAAATGCTTTAAACTCCAAGGACCATGGTCTGACTAAAGCTAAGTACTCTTCGATCATTGGGATCAAATCTTGGTTGAATGAAAAACACTGATATGATGAATCCTAAAACTCTATTATAGCTTGAACCATTTGTTTTTTTATCTGAATCTTGAGGAAAAGTGCAATGTGTAGACACACCATTTTATCCGAGCCAATATTCTAGGCATCAAAAGTCATCATCCGAGATGCTATCGAAATCATTTGCATGAGCATGGATTAATCCCCCACTATTTCCAGCCAAGGCAAGGTGTTCAAAGAGTCAAAAGTATGAAAAAACTACATTTTTGCATGCATGTATCGATACATAGCTATATGCATCGATAGAGGCCTCCATATCATCAAAACTTAAAATTCCATTGTTTGTATCGATACAAAAGGGCAATGTATTGATACATAAGTTAGTGTATTTATACATAAGCCAATTTTATTGATATACGCTTATGTCATAGCTAAAATCATGATTTTTTGCCAAAAAAATTGATACACAAATGACTATGTTGATACATCCTGCTATATATCAATACAACATTCATTATGTCAATACACTTTGGGTTTTTAACCAGATGTATTGATGAAACATTCATTGTATTAATATAGCAGGCATATGAGCCTAGTTCAAGGCACTTTTCACCTTTCATTCCATTGGACCAAAACTTGAATTTGGTCACAATTTTAGCTCCAAAAATCATCTAATATCAGACATAGCCCCATCCATATCATGGAATTTATTTTTGGCCTTAAGCTTTAGATTGACAAATTTTGGAAAAGCCCATTAATGTTTACAAAAGCAATTTCATGTTAAAATCTAATTTAATGAAGGGCAAGTTTGAGACTAATTATTTGATCAACTCATGCATGACTTTCTTTGGTTGTAAGAATTGAGATTAACTAATCAAATGTTGTAAACTCTCCTCTTAGTACCATGACTCATCAAATAGTAAATGACAAATGCCCCAAGTGCCCCTTTCTAGGTCATTTTTTGAAGGTTGAGATGTTGTGATATATAATCTGATTTTCATACTTAGCCAAAAGGATTCACTACACTACTAAATTGGTATCCCATCCACTTCACTCTTTGCCTAAACACTATTCCCATAGCTCCTTTTTCATTCTTCCAAAAACCCTTTTAAAATCTTTTTCATTCTTCCAAAAATCCTTTTAAAACCTTCTATTTCCTTCATTATTCCTTCTAATCTCCCCTCTATTAATACTACAACCCTCAAGTTCCTTCTTTCTATTCCTTTCTTACTAATAAATAGCAAAAAAAGGAAGAAAGTGAGCTCAAAATGGATTTGTTTTTTGCTTAAAGGCAAAGCTAGCATGTAAAGCTTTTTGGGTATATTTTTTATCCGCTCTTCATTGATTTTCTATTATTATCGTGATCTCCATCATTTAGTGAGCCAACCATGTTACCATGCCCTTGTTAAGAATCTCATGTTGTGGCTTGGTTATGGTAGTTCTAGGATTTTGTTGATTTTGTTGATGTTTTGATATTGTTTGGATGACCAAAAATGCCATGTTTCATTTTAACATTAAAAAAGCTCTTCCTCATGCATTTCTTGCTATTTTTTCTCCTTCTCAATGCTTAATCTCTATTTAAATGTTCATCCTAAAATGTCTTGAGCATAGCCATGCATTTTGACATATTTTTACCATGTTTTGATTGATGAAATATTGAATGATGTTGTTGTTTTGGATGTTTATTCATATTCAGTGCTCTTACTATGTTTAGTTTATCACATGTTTACTGAAATGCCTCTATGATTGTTTGAAAAAAAATATGTTTTTCAGAAAACCCTATGTCAAGCCAACATTAACTTTAACAAATAGGATTAATGTTAACTTAATGTTTTCATCAACTGGCCCTCCAATCTTGGAGATAAATCAAGCTTAAATGTTTGGATTCATGGCCTAATGAGGCAAAATAAAGTTTGTTTTCAAATAAATTTTGCATTTCAAAGATCTTTGTTTGGATGCCTTATTTTGAGCTGTGTGTTGTGACTTGATGCGATGGATAACAAGTGGTTCAATGGCTTACTCTTTAGGATTTGGATTGGTCCATTACTTTACTATCATGGGCCCAAAAGTCTAGATATTCAAATGTTTGGAATCTTTGCACACGATTAGGAAGCCTTCAAACCAAAAGCCCCCTCTTCGGGTATTGATAACACTATGACCTAGACTTGAAAAGTTGTTTTCAATCCCTAAATGATTTTTTTAGAATTTATTGGTATTTTACCCTTAAAGGGAATTGGATTGCCTTTCCATCGGTACCTCGTTTTCCTTTAGACCATTTTTTATGTGGGAGTTATGATTTTTGAATTTTTACTATTTGGAACCCCTGGAATCAATGATTCGTATTTTGTTTGAGGCATTTCAACCCAAGAAATGATTTTTTTGGATTTTTAAATATTTTTCTTGAAAATTTCATGAAGTTACCTTTCTAGAAAAGTATTGTTTGTGATTTAACAATTCTGAATGAGTTCGAGGTGATTTTCCAAAATTTGATGCTCCTTTTCCCTTACATGTGCTATCAGTGCTTAATCAAACTCGATTTCAAAAATTAATTCTGCCTCGAAAAGGATTTTTTAGGATTTTTAGAATATTTCTAAATTAATCCTTGTCGAGTTACCATTCAAATAATATCTCATTTGCCACTAGAAACCTTCGAATCAATACAAATAAATTTAAAAGGGCAGACAGCATGCTGTTGTCCCCTATTTTTGCACTAATCAAAATTAATGAATTTTCCCAAATCACTTTTTCAAAGCACATGAATGCCTTGAAATGAGTTCGATTAATTTGTCGATAAACTCATGTTTCACAATACAAGTCTTACTAGGCTTGAATGAAGGACCAAAAACTTTCCAAAATTAATTTTTTTTCTATCATTTAAATTATCAATTTTGATTTAATATTTACATTTTTACTGAGAAAATCTCCAAAAACATTCCAATTTCCAAAAATTATGCAAAAATTTCTTTATGAGGATACTTTAACCTCATTTTGTGAAGGGAAACCCGCTTTGAAAAACTTCATTCAAAAATCCAAAACTTTCTTTCTCCTAGATTATCCTAGGCTTTTCACCCAAAACTTCCATTTTTGTGCCTTTTGTGACCAACGAGTCCAAACATGTCTCAAAATTATCATTTTGGTTATTTCTTAATGATCAAGGAGAACTACAAGATACATCCCAGTCATCCCTCTTTATTTGCTCTACATGTTTATTTTTACACTTTATTTATTATATTTCTCTTCACCTCACTAGCACATAGCCTTTATTGATGATAATTTTGCATCCATGTAATAAAAATCAAATTTTATAAAATCTTGGCAATGTTTTATGTCAGTATCCCTCTAATGCTCAACATAAAATATCCATTCTAAATTAATCTGAAAATTGTTTTACCAAAAGCCATATGTTTCTCTTCCTTTCTGGGCTACATAGAGAGACACAAATATGTTATTAAAAAACTAGATTTAATATTTCTAAAATTGCATCATAAGAAGGGGATTACGTATGAATAATGACTACATATATAAAAACCAAGGAAACTAAAATCAAGATAATTTATGGCTAAATGGTTCTGATTTGAGGCATCGTGGGCTGCTAATCTTTTCCCTTGCATAACCGATTCCTAGACACTTTTAAATAATCTCTAGTATGCATAGACCATAAAATTAGTATGTTAAGTATCGTAACTCCAAAATACCGATTTTAATAGTGTCGATCACTCTTTACCCAAAATAATCGATGGTGACTGCAAGTTTTAGCCACTTTGTGGTATCCATCCAACCAATTGTACGAGCAATTCATCCGTGTAGGAAGTCTCTGGGTAGCAAGTAATCAGATTACAAAATTTTATAAATAATATATAAGCATAATAGCAAAAACATAACAAAAAAAGATAATAAGACTCCCTAAATAGGATTGTCTTGCATGATCTTGACAAATCTTTAAGATTAAGAAACCTAAAGATCTATTCAGGACTCAGACATCCTTCAATCTTGAGAAGTCTTTCAAAAAATTCCATGACCCAATTATCAAATTCATCAAGCTCAGTTGTTGTTAACAAGAGCTATCCAAGCGTCCAGCATCTATTGGTTATCCATAAAAGTGACCTAAAAAACCTTTAATAAAGAAGAGACTTTGTTGCCAAGAGCCATGTTAATAGCTTAAGTTTCAATAAGCCTTCCTTTACACTTAGAAGATCTTGATTCAAGAAACAAAAAAAAAAGAAAAAAAATGATTTTTCTCCAAGAAAAACCTGGATTACACAATCTCTCCTCGAAAAAGTTGAGCGAAAATGCAAAAACTAATTTTAAAAGTTTCTTGGCCGATTTCCTAATTCCTATCTCTTTTAGGTGGGATGGCAATCATAAAGCAACATATCTAGGGTCTAAAATTTTAATTTTTGAGAAATTATAATTTTGCCCTTAGCCTATATTAACTTATTGAAATCAGGCCTAAGTAACCATTACTTATAGTAGAGATATAAACCCATCTCCATTTAATTTCTACTAATCACCCTCACGTCTATGACCTATTAGGCCCCCATCGTGTTGGAAATAAATATAAAATATCCCAATTAATAATATTTTATATTTATAAAATATGATTGGCATCTAACAATGCATAATGGCCACCTAACATGCAAGAAGTGTTAAGATAGTTTTGACAAGCTCTTTAGTGTTCAATATCTCAGGATAATAAATATCCTTTCATCATATATCTTGGATTTAGCAAGAGCATGGTTTAATGTCTGCTCTTAGCTTATTCCATATTAGTATGCAACCCCTATGTGTTAACTCCATAATCAGTATTGCTTTGGCTAAGGATTTCGAGTTAACACGAGCCAGGTACATGTAAGATATGTCTTTTCATATCACTTGGGTGTGATCCTCTCTGAACCACTCATTCATCTACCAAATGATTCATGTTATACCTAAAACCACCCTACCATAAGCATTCATCTATTATGGACCCGTTCATGATAGAGTCAAAGCATGACACTCCTCATATAAGATGAACTAGTGTCATAAGTCTAAGGATCACTTACACTACTAATACATGAAAGTATTTCAATAGACATGAGTGAAATACCAAATGAAACTCTCATAGTTGGTCATGTTCAGTGAACTTGTTACCATAACAAGCGCCCATATGATGTCTCTAAATATCTTTATACTTTAACTTATGAGATCAGCTATGTGCATCCTATGCATAAAGGCTTAGATGTCTTTGTGCATTGTTAAGGCCATATCTTGAAAATACGATGACCAAAAACATTCTCAGAAACACAACTTTGATGTATAGGGATCTCATAATTTTAAATCTTTACAATTCCCTTATAAGGCCAATGGGTTTTATGGGCTTTATCTATATAAGATATTTATAACAATTATACAATTAATTCTTATGGATAAAGAAAAACCTTTATAACATTAAAGAAATATAATGTTTGATTACATAAAATAGCTAAATGATAATGCTTTACAAGCCACAACAATTAGCTTGTAGTGCTTACACTAACAGTTTAATGGTTTGCCCCACTCTAATCATTAGAAACATCTTTTTTACTCCCTCTCATGCTAAATTCAAATTCCCAATCAATTAGTTGCATCATTCGAGTTAATTAGGCAATGGTGTACAGCTATAGCTTGAAAACTTTGCTGAGAAGAGTTAGGCCTGCTAGTAGCTAATTTTATCTAATTCTCGATTTTCCTCAACTTTTGTTCATTATTTATTTATAATCCTATTTCTTCATCCTCCTTGCACATAACATTTATTTGTTATTATATTGTGCATACTCATTTTTTTGTGTTTGTTAGGGTTTCCTTTTACCTAAAAAATGAATATTGTAATTCTTTTGAAATGGTAAAAAAGAGTAAAACAGAAAGGTTTGTTGTTTCCCCAACACACACCATGCACCTGCAGTTGCTTTAAACTCTCAGTTTTATTTTCCTCAGAGAAAGATTAGCATCTTTATTGGATGAGAGTGAGCTATTATCCTGTATGGTATCTTTTCTTTACCCATGGGCTAGCAATATGTTCTAAGGTGTAAATTACCTATGCTCCTATGGTATTCTTTTTTTCGGTGTAGGCATAGGGAAATACATGCACCTCAATCGAGCCAGTTCTGCGAAGCCAGCGATGGACCTAGGATCAGAATGCCTTGGTTGTCTTTATAGAATAGAAAAGCAATTTGGAAACAGATTTAAAATCAACTTAACCCCTATAAAAGCCAAACCATGTCAAACAATACCAAAGTCTGCTAGCATAACTCAAAGGATAAGACACTTAAGGGAACATCTCTTGCCATTTACTCCTCTTTATCGCTTGTATGTAAGTGAAGATGAACGAACATCATTGTCGATACTTATAACATCCACCTTGAAACATGTCATCTACCTTAATAATATTATTAAGGCATGCCACTATGCAATCATATCGATGACTAAAGCTTATTTATTTTTTAAGGGATAGCATGCAAATGTTGTCACTTAATACCCCATTCAACGCTCGGTATTGCCTCATAAGGAATAAAATCTACCCGGGTTAGTCATTATGTTATCGAACTGATGGCTTAATAACCATTAACCACTAGATGATGGTGAGCAAACATCATTGCCTAGATCATTTATAATGTCCTAAGAGGCATCGTGCTACCTCATTATAGATAAACCACCTGAATATGACATTATGTTGTCTAAAAAATGGCTTGACATCGACTTATTATTAGATAGTGATGAGTGAGTTGTCACTATCCCAAGCATTTATGTTCATCCCAATGAGACACTATAAGGGTAATTTCAACCCAGACATGTTATGTTGTTCGCACTAGCTAAGGTTTTGGCAGATTACCTATGGTTATTTATTTTTGCCTTGTAGGCATCATCGTGCCTTAATGTTTTTTTAAGGACAAAATTCCACTGAATTTTACTTATCTTTTCCTATTATATTCATTGTCAAAATCTATAGTCATATACCCTCAGTAAAAGATAAAAAAGGCTACGTGGTAGAATAGCAAATGAAAAAGGGGAAAGGCCTTTTAAGACAATTTGAGTTAGAAAAAAGAGTAAAATAGTCATGAGAAAAAAGAGAGACAGAAACAAAACAGATTTTAAGGTATCATTCCATCTTAGTCCTTCATGACATTTTGCATAACATTCATACCATTTTATGCCTCATATATAGATAAGCATCCCTGACATGCCTTATTTTCCATTCATTATTCATCATTTATCATTCCCTAATTTATCTATGCATAGATCATTACAAAATGCTGAACCCATCTGCTATTTGTGTTGAAAGGGTTATAACATGGGGGATTAGTTAGAAATGAGGGTTAAAACTTTAGAAAACATCCGAAAGGAACGGGGCATGAAGTTCGAGAATTGTAAAAACAACTAGCAAAAATAGTGGAGTAGTATTGATTTTCTTAAGGCTAAAAGAGATCCCTACAAAAAAGCATCATCATCTGTAATGGACCGAATGGGCTAAAGCACAACAAATTCCCTAGAAGGACATGTTAGTGCCTTGGAAGGAATTATTTGAAAGGGCAGACAAGATATTTAGGGAATAAAGAGATGACTTTTAAAATTGATAGGGATAATCTCAAACCTTAAACAAAAAGATTACTCTTGTGAATCACCATCATCCTTGCTCATGTTAAGAACAAAGATATAAATGGCTGAACCAAAAATGAACCGTTCGATCCCATGCTATGTTTGATGTTTGAAATCCACTATCCCATTCCACACCATTACAAGTCGGTCAAATCTTTAGCCTGGGCCAACCTCCCATTACCTTCTAACCATCCCTTGACCTTGATATCAAATCTATGAATGAAAAAGGTAAAGTGGATAGATTAGCAATGATAGGAAGTTATAAGTTAGCTCAAGTTGTACTCTATGCCTAATCCCCACCACCTTAATATAACTTTCTTAAGCCTGAATCCATACTTATACACCTTCGCTATACATTACTTAGTTTTCCTCACAATATCACCAAAATCACTTAACCTCATTACATCATAAATACTTAAGAAATCATAGAAACAACTCATAAAATGCCAAGATCTGACTCAATTCTGGGATCTTACAGTGAATTGCACTAGAATCATCAATTTGCTATGTCTTCTTATGCTGAATCAAGAAAACCTTCGTATCCTAAAGGATCAAAAGTTAATGGGATGCCAACTGTGCAAGCCTCACATCATGGCATCGCTCAACCACTTTGTCCACTAATATTTCCAACATTAATCATGGTATCACCAATAAAAGTCTCTGTATCTAGTCAGCATATCAATTAAAAAAAACCAAGAAAATAGTGTCAAGGCATTTTGACATTCTTGCATTCAGTTACAAGGAAATTTTTCATGTATTGTTGCAAAGCCACTTGGTCGCATATACACCTATTGAACCTCAACACGCACCATACCTAAAACGTATGATCCCAAAGTCAGATACGAGTATCATGGTGGAGCTCATAGATATTCCATAAAAAATTATGTATCCTTCAAGAACAAAATGCAATCCCTCATTAGTGGTGGATAGTTTGATCTGAAGATCTTGGTCAATAGAGAACTTTACAAGGATTAAAGCATTGGATGGTGATATAGAAGGATATTTTTTCTATAGGCTTTATGATATCAAGATAGACAAATTTTCACCAAGACAATATTCAACCACTCTTAGAATTTTGTAAACCTAGTTTTATGTGTTATGAACATCAATGAAATTTTAAGGAATATGTGTGAATTCATAAGGATGTTGTAAATGGGGCCAAAATTTAAATTATTGTCATTTCTATATTGGTTTCCCATATTTACACCCTATTAATCACCCATAGCATCATTGACTCATTCATTTATCCATTTACTCATTATTTCACTCATATATGTGCATGATTAATTTCTAAACAATTTTTAAAGACAATTTTCCTACAAAACTAACTTGCACTTTTTTCATCTCTTTCAAGTAAGATTATAGGAGAGAATCATGCTATTGGATCAAATAGGCATTTACCTTTGTGATCAGTTCATAATCTAAGGCAAACCTTTGTAGCTAGTTTACTACCAGAGACTTAGAATAATTAAAGCAAAATCTATTGAGGAAGATATGGGATTCAAAAGTACAACACAAATATAACCAACTTGAAAAAAAATCTAAGCCGTAGAAGGCGAGAGAGGATTAAAAAGGCTAAAGAATTTTGATTGGTCCTAAATGTAATTATCCCACCAAAGTTTATGGTCTTAGGATTTGAAAAATATGATGGACTTGGATGCCTGAAAATGTATTTGACCTCTTACTATCACAAAATGACTAAATATGCTAAGGACGAGAAGTTGCTTATCAATATCTTTTTAGAAAGTTGAACTAGGGCATCATCTAGATGGTTTTCCCAACTAAAAGAATACAAATATCTACCTGGAAAGATTTGGCTCGAGCATTTCTAGAACAATATAGGAAGTTATTGGAGATAGTTCCCAATTGATGGACTCTTTAGAACATGAAAATGGAAACACATGAAAGCTACAAAAATTGCACTTATGGTGGAAAGTTGTAGCTTCACAACTCCCATTGCCTCTTACTAATAGGGAGATAACTGCTTACTTCATGGACACTCTCCCGACCTTTTATTATGACAAGTTAGTTGGTAATGCCTTGACAGAGTTCAGAGACATATTATTCACCATGGGTAAGATTGAACAGGGGATAAAATAGTAATCAAAGATACCACTGTCGAAATACCTATTAGAAAGAGAAATGATGGTCCTAATGAATATACTCTCGATGGCAAAGATAAAAAAACAAGTCATTACAATGCAAGAAGAACCATTTCAACTTTGTCTTCATCTTCAGCCTATATTAGACCATCAATCGAATGGGTTCATCCATATGTTCCAACACCTTTTATGCAAGCTTATTTGCACCACGTTCCAAAAAATTTGAGCTAAATTGGAGACCAGCTTGAACTATTCTCAAAAGCATAAGAGAAAGAAGGCTGGGGTCTATCATTCCTTACCTATCCCCTACAGAGAGCTCATTTATTAATTGGTCCATAGCCAAATGATTACCACATCCTTACAAGGCCTAGAAAGCCTTCGTATGCCGAATTGTATAACTGTAGTCTTACAAGTAAGTATCACCAATAAGTGAAAAGACATGCCACAGAGGATTATAATGCGCTCAAGGATAATGTTCAAGCCATTATTGATGCAAATTCAACCAAATTTAAGGAATTAATGGATGCCTATTAGGGACATTAAATTTAAAGGCTATTATTCTCCAAGTAGTATGCCAATTAAAGGCAATTTTTATCTTAGTAAATTCTGTACACATTTCATTTGTGTACAAATATGAACTTTGATTTGAAATGAATAAACCTTTAATTTGCATGCATCATGCATCATGCCATTCATTTTAACTTTTCAATTTCTTTGACAAAAAAACCCTCATGTGACTAATGTCTAGTATTCAAGCTAACAATAGGTTTTTCAAAAACAAAGATAGTCTCAATAAATTGGTGATCACCTTTAGGGCTAATTTACTTAGCAAAGCACTTCACCCTCAACTCACGTGTTTTTACCTTAAGTCATTTTGAAATAAAAAATCCTTAACTTAAAAGTTAAATAATCAAGGTACACTCCCAAAGGTTTTGGATAGGTAGTTTGATTCAGGTTAAAATTGTGTGAGGGCCCTAAAACCTCCCAAACCTTTTTAAATAATCTCATACAGCAAACTCTATGACCTTTTTCATAAGCCCATGGCCTACAAGGATTATGAATTGAAATATCCCTTTCTATCTTCGAAATCAATTTTTTTACACCTCTTAATAAATTGAAGACTAGTGTGACACTTATAATGATTTGAAGTCCCTTTTGAATGAACAACCCAAAACAAAGTTCTTTAATGGCTGGGGCTGATCAGTGATCTTAAAGAACATGCCCTTGACTTTGGAAAGAAAAGGAGGATCAAGGCATGCACTTAGAAAAAAGAAAAGGAAAATGAAAATTGAATATGACATTATGTGATTAAGATGTTCAAGATGTTTCTAAAAAACCTTCACCAAAATAATGACTCTTCAGTTCACATAGTGATGTTTGAAATAAGAAATGGCCATCTTTCATCATCCCATTCCCAACTAATAAAATCAATCCCCTTCCTACCTCTTTTGAGCCTCTTGAAATTATTTTTCTTCTAACCCTGATCAACGATCACCTTCCACATCGAACATAGGGGTCAGAAATCCTTTTATACAATCATGAAAGTGCTTGACATCAATGGATAAATATGGAATGTGTTCAGTTTCCAAAATCCATGATTCTTTTCATGAACAAGAACTTACAAGACCCGAAAAGAAAAAGTACAAAGGAAAATGAAAATGTACAAGGAAAAGCAAAAACAAAGTAAAAGTCAAACAAAAAAAGAAGCAAAAAGTCAGGAAATGAGGACATCCTGAAAGTAGAAGGATGAAGTCTCTTAAGAAAATGAGTAATCTTTGATCCAATCAACCTTAAACACTGAATTTGGGCCTACACACACTTTTTGCTTTAACTTTAAACCATTGCCTACATTACATGCCTTAAGAGGTCCATTTTGATCAAACGTAGCTATTTTGGACTAACAAGCTTATTCTTCGAAAGATTGCTTTTCTTAAATTTTTTAAAGAGCGTGATAAAGCAATCAATCAAAAAAGAAATCAAAAATGAAAAAAAATAAGGCTCTAGGATGAAAACATGAAAGAAGAATATCTAGAGCAAATGTGAGAATTCTGTGTTCATCACCAACGTTGCTTAAAATAGCCACAAAGTGAAAATTACCTTGTTAGCCAAGAGACATTGGAAACTTCCTAAGCCTCAAGACTCTATACCAGTTGGGTATCAAGATAAGAGGTTAAGCTTCATGACTTCCACCAAGATACTCCCTAAGATCAATGCCTATCAATCAAGGCCAGTATTCACCAAAAAAACCCTTCAAATTAATCTTTTAAAAATTGTTGGTCACTAACAAAGATTAGCACGTATCAAACTATATCAGTTAAAGATTATGATGGTGTCATAATAGGGCTATTCACCTTTCATGGAATTCTAGTTGAAAGCTTTAGTTTCTTTTATGGATCAAGTTATGAATATTCCAACCTTGGACCATTTGATATCAACTCCTGTGCTTATCGCATCAACCATCCCAAGCCCTAACCTTTTTAGATTAATCCTAACAAGCCTCTAACTTGTTGTGCTGACATGATCATTTTTGCATATCAGCCCTGTAAAACCATTTCAAATAAGGTTAACCTCCAGCTTTATCCTAGGATATCTTTAAAAGTAATCAACTATTGTCGAAAACTTTAACAATATATGTTTTAAGGATACGAGCTTGATAATTCATTACCTTCTATACTAAGAAATATTGGTCTAGCGCAGGATTTTTCTAATTCTCCCATTACTAGGATAACACAATTCTTAGCATATAAGATATGATATACTTTAAATAAAAATGAGAACTTTTATAGCGTGAAAGCATGATAGTTCAACCTTAGTCTAACAAACACTAATTTTGCATTTCATGTCCTCTTTAGAGAACTCATGATGTCCCAAAGATTTTGAAATTAAAAAGAGTGAGAATCCTACTAGAGCAAGGAAAAACTGAAAGTCCAAGATCCTTACAAAAGATTTCACATGCACTCTTACCAGCAAAACCATTCTTGAAAGGCAACATATCGGTGAACCATTCTTTGGCAGGATGTCAAGATGTCAAAAAATGAAAAATTGATACAGACCTTGGTAGGGTCTAGCAACTTTCGAACAAAGGTAAACCACCTTAAAAAGAATCCATGCCAACACATGAGATGAAAGGGAGATGATCAACCCTTATAACCTTGTTAAGATACAAATAGTTCATTTACCATATCCATATGAAATGATAATGAATGCATGTATTGGCATGTGCATTATCTCAAAAGCATTTATATCATCTAACATCTATATCATTTAAACACATACCATGCATCATTCATGAGCTCCTTTTTAAGAAAACCTTATAAGATGCCCTTATTATAAGAGTCAAATGAGTCAAGCCCAATGAAGTTAGCCTATATCGAAAGTCAAGCCTATTGTAGCTAGCCATATAGTAAGCCCAGTAAAGTTGGCCCATACCCAATGACAAGTCCAATGTAGCTTGCCATATGGTAAGCCCAGTGAAGTTGGCCTATATTGAGAGTCAAGCCTAATAAAGCTAGCCATGTGGTAAGCCTAAAGAAGTTGGCCCATACCAAGGTGCAAGCCTAATGCAGTTGACCATATAGTAAGCCTAGTAAGCCTAATAAAATTGTCCATTTCGAAAGTCAAGCTTTATGTAGATTGCCAAATGGTAAACCTAATAAATTGACCCGTACCAAGGTTCAAACCCAACATAGTTGTTTCTTTCCAAGTGAAATTAGCTAATCATGATTCTATATATAAAAAGCTAGAGGCCTACCAACCTTAGTCCATAAAGAGCTAGATGCTTACCAACCTCGATCCACAAAGAGCTAGACGTCTACCAACCTTAGTCCACAAAGAGCTGGATGCCTACCGACTTTAGTTCACAAGAAGGTAGGTGTCTTTCAAGTCTAAGTCAAGATCAACTAGCACCTATCTCAAGAGGTCAAAACTTAGAACACCCAAAGCCTAGTAGGGAATTCAGACCTTACAAAACACATTTAGTTTATTCTGTACAATCAAAATTACCACCAATATTATCATAACCATTAGCGTGAAATATTAATTAGATTTCATTTTTGCAAGCATTCAAGAAAGATCATTCCCCAGACAAAATAATGTCTACTAGTTTTTGCTTTAGTCCTAATGCTCAACAATGACTAAAGAGAGGCAACTATAGAGACCTCATTTTGTCCGGGCCAACATTTAAGCCATCAAAGATCATCATTCGAGGCACCATTAAAGTCATTTATTTGATCATGGATCAATCCTCATATTCCAGGCTAAAATGAGGTGTTTAGAAAGTCAAAGGTGTGAACAATTCAAATTTTTGAACCTTCATTGTTTAGAAACTTTGGAATCCATGATTTTTATTTTGTTTGGGCCATTTTAGGCTATTAAATGGTTTTTTATTTTTTAAATATTTTTTCCCAAAAGTTCATGAAATTTTCTTTCGAAAAGGAATCATTTACGATTTAACTATTCTGAATGAGTCTGGAGTGAATTTTCAAAATTTGCTACACACTTCCCTTGCATGTGTTATCAATGCCAAATTAAATCCAAATTCAAAAACTAATTCCACCTAGAAAATGATTTTCTAGGTTTTTTTAAACACTTCTACATTAATCCTTATCGAGTTACCTTTCAAACAGTATCTTGTTTGCCACTAGAAACCTTTAAATTAGTACAGAATAAATTTGGAAATGCAGACTGCTTAATGCTATCTTTTGTTTTCAACACTAATCAAAATCAATGAATTTTTTCGAATCACCTTTTTAAGGCATTTGAATGCCTTAGAATAACTTTGATTAATTCCCAATAGAGTCACGTGTCATAACATGGGTCCCATTAGGCTCGAATCAAGGCCCAAACACTTTCCAAAATTAATTTAAATTTTTACCAAAACAATTAAATTATATGTTTTGATTTAAAATTCATATTTTTACTAAAAAAATTTTCAAAAACATTCCAATTTCCAAAAGTTACTCAAAATTTTCTTTATAGGGATACTCTAACCCCATTTTTTGAGGGGATATTCCAACTTCAATTTTCAAAGGGATACCTACTTTGAAAAACTTCATTAAAAAATCCAAAATTTTCTCTCTCCTAGGTCGTCTCAGGCTTTTCACCCCAAACTTCCATTTTCATGCCTTTTATGACCAATGAGTCCAAACACATCTGAAAATTATAATTTTGGTTATTTATCAATGACCGAAGACAACTACGAGATACATCTTAACCGTCCCTCTTTTTTTTTTCTTTTGCTTTATGTGTTTATTTTTACATGTTATTAATTATATTTCTCTTTGCCTTACAACACATTTCTTTTTGTAATGATATTGTAGCATCCATATTATGAAAATCAAATTTCATAAAATCTGAGGCAATGTTCTATGTCAGTATCCCTCCAATGCTCGACATAAAATATCCTTTTTAAATTAATCTAGAAATTATTTTAACAAAATCAATATTTTTTTCCTCCTTCTTAGGCTGCATAGAGAGACCCAAATCTATTATTAAAAAATCATATTTAATATTTCTAAAATTGCATCATAAGAAAAGGATTACATATGAATAATGACTATAAAATCAAATAACTAAAAAAAATTAAAACTAAGATAATTGATGTCCAAATGGTAGCGATTTAAGGCATCATGGCAGTGCTAATCTTTCCCCATGTATAAGCAACTCCTAACCCTTTTAAACGAACTCTAGTAAGCGCAGACCATAAAATCAGTATTGCAAGTTTCATAACTTGAAAATCCTTTTTTAATAGGTGTCTAATCACGCCGAGCCCAAAATGATCATGGTGGCCATCCAAAACCAGTTTGATTGTTTGATGGTCTCCTGATAACTTTATAAAATAGTTATTTAATCTCATTGCGTTTATTAAATTAACTAAGTCTTAGATATTTTACTCATATTTTATTTATTTAGTATTATTTTATTTAGTTTTTTATTTATTTTTAGTAGTTTTTAATTTAGTATTATTTACTTTCCCTATATTTCAATTACTCATTATTTAAATTCTTTCCATACTTTTATAGCTCAAAACCTGAAGTGTCACAACATGGCCTAGATACGAATCCTGACTACCTCTATTTAAAATGGCAAATATACCCCTCATTCCTATATATATATATCTGCATACCATTATTCTTTTTTACTTTTAGAGGCCTTTATTATTATTAATATTATTTTTTATTTTTTATGTCTGGGGACAGAGTTATCAATATGAATCGCTCACTTGACTTAACCTTAAATAGTTATTATGAAACAACCATTTATTTGGAGTCACCACCAATCTATTTTAGCTAAGTGAGATTGGCCACCTATCAATATTCAAATTTTGAAGGTTACGAAACTCTTAAAAACAAATTCTGAGATCAATGAGAACACCAAAGATCATATAAAATGGTTTAGGAGTCAGTTACAATCACAAATAAAGATCGACCTTCTTGTGATGTCCAAAAATTAGTATCTTATTGAACATGTGTTAACATAAATTTTTATTTTTATTCAATTTCAATGTTTAATATTTAATTATAATTCTCATATATAATATTTTATCAAACAAATTTATTATTTCAGGAAAGTCGATTTTTAATATTTTTAAAAATAAAAAATATCTTCAGTACTCTTTCAAAGAACTAAAAAAACATGAATGTTTTTATCATTCTTTTTCATGCCCCGTTATAAAGCTAGTAGAATACAAAAGTTTTTAAAAATCAAAATATTTTTTGTACCCTGTTGGAAAATTGGTGGAATACAAAAGGCTTTATTTTTATGAAAATTGAAAAATCTCAACTTCTATTGGAAAAGGATATCTCATTATTAAAATATTCCATAAAACTCTTCTCATATACTATTTTAACTCGGAAGCATTGCCTAAATTTTTAAAATATCTAATTTTATTAAAAATATTAATAAAATATCCTAAAACCCAAAAACGATCTAACATGATGAACATATCCCTAATGTGTACTTTTGACATGAAAGTATCTCAGTATTCATATATGACTTGGTTCTAACGTAAAATTACAATAATGCCCTTGAGTATACCTTCGACATGAAAATATCTCAGTAACTCTAAAGGACTAGAAAAATAATTATGAAAGGGTGAACCCATCCTAAATATACAAGTTTGGTATAAAAGCATCCTAAATTACCAAAATACCCCTAGGGTATACTGTAACGTGAAAGCATCTCGGAAATGCTAAGGACCGAAAAATAGTTATGAAAGGATTATTGTCGTTGGTTTCGATAAGATGGATGCAATTTGTGACAAATGGTTGGCTGGCATAATTAACATATGAAGTTTCCTCCTTCTTTTTACTAGGCCCACTCTTCTTTATAGTAAAAGATTTATCGGTCATAATCTTTTCAGCCTTTGTAACAGCTTCAATCATATCTCTTGAAATGATGAGGTTGGAGAAATTTTTAGTTGCACTCCCTACCAGCTTATCATAGTAGGGAGGACGTAAGGTACCTATAGACAACATGGCTGTTTCTTTCCTAGTTAATGAAGGTTGCACTTAAGAAGCCACATCTCTCCATCTCTGGGCATATTCTTTGAAGGATTCTATAAGCTTGTTCTTCATATTACGAAGAGTGGTCCATCAGCTGCCCGCTCAACCATATGTTTGTATTATTGGAAAAACATATTAGCTAGATCAGACTAGCATTGAATTTGATTATAAGTTAAACTATTATACCAGTTTAATGTCAAACCCATCAAGCTTTCTTGAAAGCAATGCATAAAAAGCTTGTCGTCATGAGTATATCCAGCCATCTTCTAAATGAACATCTAAACGTGGGCTTGGGGGGAAGTGGTGCCCTTGTATATCTCGAATTTTGGCATTTTGAATTTTGGGGGGAAGACCAAATCTAGTACCAAATTGAGTTCTTCAGCATCTACACTAGTATAGAGCATATCATTTTCTATAGCTTTAAATCTCCTTTCAAGAAGCTGTAACTTTCCTTTTCAATTTTTACTTTGGTTTTGCTTTTTACTTATGTTTTTCTCCTCTATCAGGAGAGACGATTGTTAATTCTTGTCGTGCGAATTTAGTTCTTGCATCTGCCCCTTACGAGAGAGCATTGGGGTTGATAACAATGACCGGAGGTGTGTAGCTCCAAGAACATTTTATGTGTTTGAAGTTTATGTTTCTTAAGGATTTGCTAGTGGTGTTTTAGCTTGAAACCCTCAAATGTCCCAATAGGAATACTAGCAATACCTTTCGATTACTGGCCATTAGTCTTGTGATTTGGGCTTGCAATTCTTTTTCTCTTTTAATCATGGCCTCTTGAGACTGCCATTGACTTTCTTCCAGTCTTTTTAATTTTTCTAATTAGCCCTCAGCCATTTTTCTTACTCTGGATCAACTATAATAGCAATGGGTGGGTGCTTGTTTGGTGGCTCTCTTTGAATTAGCAATGCTGAAAGCTTTAAAAGGGGAATTTCCAAATTTTGTTAAGTTAAGCTTGTATTTGTTAATGAATGTATAAATATATATGTATATATGTATAGTGAATGTGCGTATGGTATAAATGTATGAATGCAATTGTAGGAATGCTTCCTTTAGCAAAAGATTCAAAAATTATAAATTTTCATTAATATTCTAATAGATAATACATTGTTGATAATTTATGGATTACATCTGAGGAAAGTCCTAACTTGATCATACTATCATTGAGCTTGTTCTAGAACTTCAAATACAATAGATCAATACTCCCAAATGGATTAACCCAACTCTTTAGAACTTTGATTTCTTCTACTATCTTTTTTTCTTGAATGACCGCTGAGTGAATCTCTTTCATAAGGTGATCAATGTTTCCAATATGCATTCATTTCTTGATAGGCTTGACTCCAAACATTTATGTCATCCTCTTGCTGATATAGTTCTTGCCTTATTTCTTCAATAGTCATTGCATGAATTCTCTTCTCATGAAGTAATCGAGATGTTGCCCTTCGCTCTCATTCAAAAATGGCTACCTTAGCTTCTCATTCTAAAGCCTTGGCTTTCCATACTCTTAGCACTTCATGAAGCTTATGTATTTCTTCAGTCATCTTGTTAGAGGTTCCGCTTAAGCTCCTAAATACACCAACAAGCTTCATCTTCTTATTTTGCTCAACCCAGTCTTGCATTATCAAATTATACTTGTCTTCCATATTTTGGACATCTTTCTCTTGAGCCTCTATCTTCATTTTTAGATACTTAACTTCTTCTTGAAGAGCTAGATTTTCAGCACCTAATCTTTTATGGTATTTTACTGCTTCCTCTTTTATCCAATCAACTTCAAAAGGCATAAAGGCTTTAGTTGGATGGATGCCTGAGGATTAACTCTATAAATACCCTAGATAATCCAGGTATTCCTCGAGGCATCATATCCAGGAGTAGTCTGGTCCATATACACGTAATCCTGACTTGTATCTTTTCTTCTAATGTAGGCAGTCGACTGAAGTAAATTTCTATAACCTTCGCTATGATACTTTAGATCCAAGCTATCTAAACCAAAGCTCATAGGGATAAATTATCGAGACCTATATTGTTGTCGAACCAAAAGTGGTGCCTTATAGTCCAAGCAAAGGCACAAAGAATAAATGACCACATTAATAAACAAAAGATTTTGGTTAAAACTAAAGGGCTCTCTATGTTATATCATTAAGGGCAAAATTCTTCAATGTCTTAACCTATTAATTCTTAGTCCCCGATTTAGGCCATTTCTTCTTAATGAATTCTTGAAGAGAAAAACAGTGCAGACTTTATCAGCATCTTCACTCCACAAATGAGTTTGGGCCCAAATATATAATAACAATGCACACCCAAAAAATCTATCCTAACCTATGTTTCGACATGAATTAAATGCCCAGATTATTTCAACTACAATGACAGGGGCTAGATGCATATTTTTTTCACAACTAGTCAAAAAGAGCTACGACCGCTACTTTGACATGTCTGAGTGTCCTTAGGAAGAACTTTAAGCCACATATACTAAAGTAAATTCATCAACAAGCCCTTCCCTATTTAAACATAGTTTGATATATTCTCATAGAAATTACCATGAGATAACACTAGTATTCCCTTTTTGCTCAATAAATTAAGGGAGTAATTTGAAATTTAAGTCAAGAATTTACCCAACTTTTTTTGAAAGCTTGTTGGGTTGCATTCTTTATAATAAACTAGTCTTGTCTCCAAAGGCTCAAGCAAAGATGTAATTTCTTCTATAGTTAGAGT
>JAQSVH010000013.1:15703993-15715824 GCA_029448705.1 Adansonia digitata
ATTTTAATAAATATTAAAATATTAAAAATTTCATTCTCATCTAAATTTATTTTTTCAATAAATAATAATCTGTATTTGACAACCACAAAATCATGAGAATTATAAGTTTTACTGTGAAGATAGTAATTTGATGATAATGATAGCTTCTAGCCCACCATCTCAATTTTGTAATTCTTTTAAGGAAAGAATGAGTGGAAATCTTAATATTATCTGTCATCCCCAATGACACATCACAAATATTTGGCAATCCCAATGTTATATCAATACATGATTACTCTTCCACTTTATCAACCAAATCCAATCCACCAACTTTTGCATATTTTCCATTAAATCCAATCATTTTAAGCTATCTTTTATGGCACACGGTAAGTTGATTTATTTTTTTTTTGATAATATCATTTTCAAAAAAAATGAAAGAAAATAAAAAATAATAGTTAAATGTGATGATACTTGTAAAATTGTTTTTGAAAATAATTTTGTTCTTGTTGAGTAGTTTATTTACATAAACAAATATTTTAAATATATATATATATAAAATAAAATTTTTTTTATAGAAGGAGTAGTTAGTTACGGAAGTTTTGGAAAGTTGGTGGATTTTTTATTACGTAATTGATGAGCGAGGTTTATTTTATCTTTTAAAATTGTTAAATTAAGTTTTTAATGCATTTTTATTTATCGATGTCATTATATTAATTTATTTTTCATTTTAATGACTAAATTAATTTTTAGTTAACTCATTACACTAATTCAGTTATTCTATTTATTAACAGTATTAATAGTATAGATATTATACAATTTTATGCTACTATAATACGTCTTGTCGAGTTTAGTGTAATGAGTGAAGTAAAATTAATTTAATTAATAAAATTATTAAATAAATAAAATATTAATAATAAATAAAAATAAAAGAATTTTTCTTTTTTTATGATTTTTAATATTTTTCTTAAAAAATAACTAACACTCCTAAAAAAACTAACATCTTATACTCTAAAAAAACTACCCACATTATTTTTTTAAAATAAAACTCTAAAAAAATTTAAATGATATAAAATGTGATTTGGTATACAAAATAATACAAAGAGGATATAAATAAATAAACATACTAGAATTAATATAATAAAGATTATTAACATATTAAATTTATATAAATATTAAAATTTGACACATTTATATAAAATATGAATTTTTTAATTTATTTTTTAAATAATTAATAAATTAAAAATATTGCCAGTTAATGATATTTATACCCCTGTTTTATGTGTTCTTGTAATGAAATTAATTAACCTTTTATGTAAATTTATTAACTGGATTAATATGACTTATCTTATAATAATAAATTTAATTATTTTTTATAATAGTATAAATATAATATTTTTAAATTCTATTTTAACTGTAAAAGTACATGATGTTTCCTATTCAAACCTGGAGATTGGGTCTAAGTTCATTTGCATAAGGAGAGGTTTCTTGCTCAAAGGAAATATAAGTTGCAACCTAAAGGAGATGGACCTTTTCAAGTGTTGGAAAGGATCAATGACAATGCCTAAAAGCTAGATTTGCCAAGTAACTATGGTAATGTGATTGCTACCTTTAATGTCGTTGATTTCTCTTTGTATGATGTAGGTGATTAATAAAGGATGAATCCTTCGAAGAGGAAGGGAATGATGGAAATTAACTTGCACAAACACCTATTTCCAACCATTTTTATGATCCTTTGCAAAGAATTAAAGGTCTAATGAATAGGGTAAAGACTAAAACATGGAGTGAGCTTTGCAAGAACTAATCATGAAAATGCAAGCAAAAGAGGCTGTTCAAGATGAATCAGATGCATTGCCAAAATTGATCACTTTTCTATATTGTGTTGATGCTGAAAAAAGATGAAGAATAAAGCTTGGAGCATAATTCGCATGTCCAAGATGAATGGAGCCCAATTTGCATGTATTCATGAGCCTATAGTTTAAGATTTCATATTTTTTTTAATAAGAATTTGACTTTTCAATTTTAATTTGTTTAAATAATTCTTAATTAGATTATGATAAGGAATAGACTTTTTCTTATTGATTAGATTGTGTTTAGAATTTTAAGTTGTTTAGATAAATCCTAATCAGACAGGAGAACGAGTAAGCTTTTTCTTATTGGTTAGGATTGTCCTTGTTTAATTAGAACTATACAAATTTTAGGCCTATATAAGATTGTCTCATTCATGTAATTCAACAGATTTTAATAGAAAAAAATATATATTGAGAGTTTCTTCACTTTGTTAGAACTTATTCTTTGTTCTTTAAACAAAAATTCAAATTGATCTTATCAAGGTAACTTCTGACAATTTTGATTCTAATCAGTAAGTTTGATTAGGATCAAGTTATATTTGCTTGACTTTAAAAACAATCTTAGAGTTTTAATTTCATCTAATCAAGTTTTAGATTATGTTTTCTGCCTAAAGTTCACATTAGTGCATAAGTTAAAAACGAAAAACTAATGCCACCATTTAAAAATAAAAATTAAAAAGATTTTATTTTGTTTGATTTAGAGAACAGTCCAAGCCATTACCGAAGTGAACACAAAAACGGAAAGGAGACGGGACATCGTGGTCTGCAGGCTTAAACTACGCCGTTTTTCGGTGCTCTCTTTTGTTTACTTCCACGACACTTTCCTTCTTTATTTTATAGTCTTCTCTTCTCTTCAAATTTCTTCTCTCAACATTCAACAAATGATTTTTTCTTTATTTGTATTTTCTCATTAAGCAAATACAATTTTTTCCTTCCTGTACAAATTTCAGGTGATTTGATTTATAATTTTGCTATGATTTTATTTTTATTCATTAATATTTGTGCTCTTTTATTTGTTCAAGATTGGATCTACGCTTTGCAATTTGAATTTCCAAGGATTTTCAAATAAATCTTGTTAAACTGTTATTCGTTAAGGTTTTTGGTTTTTTATTTGTCTGTTAGCTGTTTGGTTGTGGCTGAGAAAATCGCTGAAGAGAAATTAAACAAGAATAGCTACTGTTTTGATCTGTATACGGAAATTCAAATTCAAATCAAGTTGATATTCCTCATAGGCAACAGTGCAATTTCTTTTGGGAAGTAAATATGATTGCCTTATGGAAGAACTATTGATATTCTCCTTTTATAATAGAGAGAAAAATCGGTTGCTTCCAATTTCGGAGAATTTCTTGGTTTGATTTGTCTTGTATCAAGTAAAGATGGTGTTGCTGATAAGAAAAATGGATATCCATATTATTTAGATTCGTATTTGATGATGTTAGATTCGTGATTGAATTTTAAGTCTGAAGCAGTAATATTGTTCCCCCTTGTTTGGTTTCTGTTGACTCGTTTGGATTGAAGCTTTTCTACAAGTCTTTTGGGTGAATCTACCCAGTTGTAGGATCTGATTGTTGATTGGTTCTCATCCACACTTGTATTTGCAGTTTGCGGTATACTGGATTGATGTTCTATGCAGATATCACGTACAGCTCTTCTGCAAAGAAGAGCTTTTGATGGGGCTGTTTCTGGAAGAAGCCGCTCCTCCAAGGTTTCGCTGTTTTTAGTTTTTGTTTTGTGGGGGCTTCTCTTCCTCTTCAGCTTGTGGCTTTGTCATGGTGATGGTTATAGAGGTAACCTTTCAATTCTCTTCCTCTTCCTCTTCTTCTTCAACTTAATTGTGATCTTCTCCGAAATTGTTACTGTTCTTTGTCTGTGTCAGTGCGGTCAGTCTTGTATTAGATTTCTTGTTCAGTTGGATTGTGTACCTCCACCTCTTTCATACATAATTATCGTGCTTCAATCGAGCCATTCTTTAATGTTTTTGGCTCACCACGATGGATCACATAGATTTGTAGCTATTACTCTTAGATTAATCTTTGCTTGATTTGAAAGTGCAATACTTCATCTTGCTACTTTCTATACTATTTTAAGTTTGTAATTAGTCTTCAGATCAGCTGGATCAGTGGTCATTTCTTATGTTATTCTTTTGTTTGTGTTCATGTTGCTTAGTAATTATAGCAAAAATCTGACTTGAGTTGGATCAGTTTTGGGAGAATAAAGGAGTGGGTTTGAAAATGTTGTCAATGAGAATGACTTTACATCTTTACCATTGAACAGCTGAATTCAAAAGCACGAGAAAGTGATGATAATATTCTGATACAATTCCGCTAATAATAGTTCAGTTAAGTAATGCGCCAAATATGTGAAGTATGAAATCTATATGAATAGAAGTTAAGCAATGTTGCACCAAACTAGTTTCATTGGGGACATGAAGTAATGTAATACTTAAAAGGGGGAAGAGTAAGAAGTAAATTTGGCATGCTTCCCCTGTTCTATTTTTAAGTTTTCCCATGTTCGCCACGGCAGAGCATCATAGCAGAAGTGCTGCTTTTCCTGCTTATACTGAATGTTGTTGTCATTGCTGTTCTCTCCTCCCTTAGACTTCACTTGTTTATAATTTAGTGAAAATTCAGACCATCAAGTTGATATTATCTATGCTAGTTCTTTTGTTTTATTTGAGTGTCTCTTTTATCTCTTTTTTTAATCTGTCTGTAGTGAGCTTGTTGACTCCTTTTAGAAAAAAATTTATGCACAAATCTTGAAGGTAGTTCTTATTCCAAATGTCTTATCTGGAAGAGGAAAGAAGTTTTCAGCTATTACGCTTGCGTTGAATTTTCTTAATCTATATCCTGAATCAGTATTAACCTTTTACTTAGACCTGAAATGTTTATTATAATTGTCTTTGTCATGGAACTTTGCTATTTTATCAAGGTTGCATCTCTCTGAACCATTAAATGCTTCATCATTTAGTTTGCGTGGTTGAAATTTGGAGAGGATTTTTAGTATTGACAATTTTGAATATCTTGCATAAGTAAGGGTTGAATCTCTAGCAGTTATTTTCTCCTGGACTGTTTGCCTTTAATGATGTTTTCCTTGTACTAGTACATATGTTTACCGTTCAAGTTATATTCCTGAAATTCTGCTTGAGACTCTGAGTCATACTTGCCATGAAAAGAAAATGTCAGTCTTTTTTCTGTATGTACTGTTTGTGTAATCTTTAGTTGCTGGAAAGCTTTTGCATGTCTTCTTAGTAGCAATTCTGTTATTTTATTTAATATAGGTGGATCTGTAGTCCTTGGCTTATCAACATGGGATGAAGCTAGGATGAGGCAAAATGAACATTCTGATTCTCCTGGTCAATGTTTGGCGGACGAATCTTGCTCTTTGTCTTCTCATCATGATGGTTTTTGTATAAATGGTGCTGAGACCACATCTCTTCATTCTGAATCACCTGCAAGTGAAGAAGCTAACAAAAATCATGCCTCTACTTTTGAGCAACTTGATGCTGATAATTCTGTCGCAGGTATAAAATCTGAAAACAGCTTTGTGAAGTCTGATAGACTGTCCCATGCTGTGCCCCTTGGTCTTGACGAATTCAAGAGTCGAGCATTCATTTCTAAAAGTAGATCGGGTACCGATCAGGCAGGAGTAATACATAGATTGGAGCCAGGGGGTAAAGAATACAATTATGCTTCAGCTTCAAAAGGAGCGAAGGTTCTAGGATATAACAAGGAAGCAAAGGGTGCCTCTAATATCTTAGGGAGAGACAAGGACAAGTACCTACGGAATCCCTGTTCTGCAGAAGAGAAATTCGTTATTATAGAACTTTCAGAAGAAACTTTAGTAGACACTATTCAAATAGCAAATTTTGAGCATTACTCTTCTAATCTGAAAGAATTTGAGTTGCTTGGGAGTTTGGTTTTTCCAACAGATGCTTGGATTAAGCTTGGGAACTTTACTGCAGCCAATGTGAAGCTTGCTCAGAGATTTGTTTTTCAGGAACCAAAATGGGTGAGGTATTTGAAGTTAAACCTTCTGAGCCATTATGGTTCCGAATTTTATTGTACGCTGAGTGTTGTTGAAGTATATGGAGTAGATGCAGTGGAGAGAATGTTGGAGGATCTGATCTCGGTTCAGGATAATCTGTTCGCTTCTGAGGATGGAGTACGTGATCAGAAACAGATGCCTTCACAACTGGATTCCACTCATCGCGATGATATTCATCAAAATTCGTACAAGGAATTGGGATCTGAGCCTTCTGTGGAAAACTCAAATGTGCAATTTGATGTTGCTAGTAATATCGGTTCCAATCCAGTTGAAGAAATTCGTCCTCAACAAGTTGGCCGAGTGCCTGGAGACAGTGTTCTAAAAATTTTGATGCAGAAAGTTCGAGCTTTAGACATAAATTTATCTGTTTTGGAGCGGTATTTAGAAGAATTGAATTCCAAGTATGGCAATATCTTTAAAGAATTCGACAGAGATATAGGAGAAAAAGATAAACTTCTAGAGAAAATTAAATTAAATATAAAAGATCTCCTTGACAGCCAGAATATCATGGTATGTGAAACTCTTAGCTGATTCAATAATAGTTTTTTTTTTAATTTTATTTTTTGTTTTAATTCAGGTGTATTTCATTGTAGGCTAAAGATGTTGCGGATATTGCTTCCTGGAAATCTCTGGTTTCTGTACAGCTGGATACTTTAGTCAGAGACAATGCTGATCTCAGGTCAGTTCCATCCGTTAGTGATTAATTTGCTCTAATTTCATTATAATGTAGGAAAATGGTCACAAAATAAAAAGTTTTCCTTCAGTCTCTTGTTGATCCCATAAATTAAATCTGTTTTGTGGGATTTTGGTGGTTGGTTTTATTTATGTATGACTGATGATAATTGGCATTGATTTTCAGATTGAAAGTTGAAAAAGTTAGGGAGAAGCAGATATCGATGGAGAATAAGAGCATTGCAGTATTTGTTGTAACCTTAGTATTTGGATTGATTGCATTTGTGAGGCTATTGGTAGATATGTTGTTGAGCATTTACCTGTCATTTAGCGTTCAAAGAATGGAGAAGCCATGGAAATTTTGTTCCTCTACCTCTTCCTGGCTCTTCTTGCTTTGCAGTTGTAGCTTAATCTTTTTTATATTATCCATTTAAATATATATATATATGCTTTATGTTGCATTTACATTTGGAATTTCGAATTGCTTTTTTTTTTTTTACACCGAATGTATGCCTGAGCTTAGCAACGGCTTTATAATTTTACGTCAACTTTTTAGAATTATTGAATTGATTGTAATTTTAAAATCTCAAGTACTTAAATTGAGTTAGTAATTTTTCATATATATATATATATTGTGAAATTTTATTTTGAAAAATTATAATTAATGTTGTTGGATTGAAGTTTTATCAAAACTACCTATTTCTAAATGGTTTTTTATTTATTAAGTGATTAAAAAAACCAAAAACAAATTTCAAGTTTATGTAAAGTCCAAAAAGTTCAATTTTTAAGTGAAATGATCAAGTCGACCCCGTATTATCAATCCCCGTACTTTCTACGTGCTTCAGCTTTTGTCCCAGTCTATTGGTGGAGTTGGTATGATTGACCTCCTCCCATGTTTTAACAATTTATGATTTTGATAGTACCGTTGAAGGATCAATTTCTTGCCAGCAAAGGTCGATTTCCTACTGTAGAATTTGAAAAATGTGATCATGTCTTGTTTGGTTTTGATGGTTCAATCCATTCCTATCCATTCTCAAGGGCTATATCAATAATTTGGGTTATAGATGCCTCCAAGAAAGAGCGGCACCAAGTAATTAAGATCTGAATAAAGAAATTCCCCATTTTCAAGCTTTTAAGTGTACTTGCTCGCTTTCCTTATTTGTTTTAATTAATTTGATTATCTCTCTATATTTCTCTCTTCTAATACTTAGATCTAGCAAACACGCATTTATTAGAAGTTTATATTTAAGGATAATATCACAAAAGGTCTTTTGTACCTACACTTAAAATTTTTTGTTGGTATTTAAAGTTCTATTTAATAAATTATTGTAGTACCAATTGTTGACTTTTATATCCAATGATAACTTAACGTGATGTCATGTTTATTAATAATTATGCATAAATATTTAAATTTTTTTATTTTGATGACACGTGGCATTACATAATAATGTCATGTGTATACATCATTATGTGATGACATGTGGCATCACATAATAATGTCATATGTATTAACAATAAAGCATAAGTATTTAAATTTTAAAAAATAAAAAATTTGAAAAAAAATATTTTTTTATTTTTTCTTTTTCTCTCCCTTCTCATCTCTCTCTTGATTTTTTCTTGTTTTGTGTCGAATCTAACTAGTATTGGCAAGGTCCGAAAAGGAAGGCTAGAAAAAACACTAGTAAGTGGAAATCAGCTTGATGCCAAGTTGGAACTTGCACCAAATCCAGCCTATTTCAAGTCATTCCCACCATGTTTCATGCCGATTCGGTCTACCAATAGCATATCTGGCTGGTAGTTGGCCAAACACAACTTGAAAATGGTGGATGAGGGGGAAATTGCGTGTGGGGTAAAGTTCAATTCAGCTAGATTCGAAAAAAGCCAACAAAAATTTCAAATTTTGTATTAAATAGTTCGAGTTATTTAGAACAACTTGAAAAATTAGTTTGAGTTATTTAGTTTAGCTCAAATTTTAATTGCACTATTCGAGTTATTTGAATATCTAAATAATAAAAAATGAAACAATTTCATTTTAGATTAGAGTTTTAAATTTAACCTGTTTACCAATTTACCCTTCCGACTTCAATTATTGCCTTGCATCCTTTCCCTCTTTCCTTTAGAGACCCTTGCCAACAGCCCGACATCCTAAGGTGAGTCTTAAGCACGGCTCTTTGTTTATATTTCAAATCCTTTCTTCCACTTTATCCCTGACTTCACTTCTTTTTCTTTTATTTTACAACTACTGGGTCCTTGAAATTTGAAATCAAATTTTAGCCTCCTTGAAACTTTGCCTAAGGTTCAATTTTTTAAAATTCTTTTAAGCTCCTAAAGTTCAATTTAATGTATACCATTTTTTTTCAAAAAGCTCATTGCATTTTTAAAGACTACTATTTTTGTTCTTTTAATGGATTCAAAATTTGGGATTTTATGTTTTTGAGTTGAGAATAAGATGAGATTCTAAATACCCAAATGAGACTTAATGGTGTCTAGACGGGAAGTGGACTGCTTTAAGCATGACATGCTGATTTTCAGTATATTGATGTAAATAAATAGGTATTTGGATTTCAGAAGTTGCATGAACATGTGGTTTGGATGCTAAATTGGTATAAATCAATGCTTTTTAAGTTGCAATATATTTCTAAGTATATTTTTTGTTAGGATAGCATTTGTTTAAGTTTAATGTGATTAAATTGCTATTTGGCCTTAACGTAATTTGACTTATTATAAGAGTAAGATTTACAGATTTGCTATGTAAATAGAAAATGCATTTTATTAGACATTGCCACTGTATTTGGCATAATTTGACTTATGCCTCCATTCCTTCATCTCTCGACCCACAACCTAGCCTGGAACAATTTGATGGAAATGTTGCACTAATAGTTTTCCGAAGTTGTAACAGAATTTTTTTCCGATGGAAATGTTGCACTCTTGGTAGTTTCTTTAAGTTGTGAGAATTTCTAATGGCTGCTACAATTTTTTTTTAACAAGTTTGAGGCGTGAGAAAAATTATTTTAACTTGAATAAATTTATTAGATTTGACTCAACTCAAAATTCTTTTCACTCGACTTAATTTGGTAAAATTTTAAATTAAGTTTGGTTCACAAAATAATACTAGTATGTAGGGGAGAGAAATGAAGCAAGAAAGAAAAAAATTAATAAAATATTTTAGTAATAAAGTAATTTTTACTTTCATGTTGTAATTTTTGTACTTTTTAAAAATAAAAATATTCTTTTTCGCTTTTTTAAAAGTCAAATATTATTTTTTAAAAATAATTTTAAAACTTATTTATATCTTTAAAAAATAATTCTGTACTTTATTTTTTTGGAAATTATATTTTTAAATAATTTTTTTCTTTTCAATTTTTTAAATTTGAAATTTTAATTTTTTTTAAAAAATTTAAATTATTTATATTTTTAAAAATTAATATCCTATTTCATCACTAGATTGGTCATTGCTATGTCATTAACTTAGTTAACGATATTAATGTCACAACATAATTCAAACACAAATCCTGATGAGCCCAACTTAAAAGACAGTGTGTACCCCTCCTTCTTATATATATATATATATATATACATTTATATATATCTACATACCATTATTCTTTTATTTTTGGAGGCCATATCATTATTATTTTTTTGATTTTTCGTGTTTGGGGATAAATTGTCGAAATGAATTGTTTACCCGACTTAATCCTAAACAGTCGTTACGAAACGACCATTTTTTTTTAAGTCGTCACCAATCTATTTTGGCCAGGTGAGATTGGTTACCTATTGGAGTTCATATTTTGAAGGTTACGAAACCCTTAAAAATAAACTCTGATGTTTACGATTATACCAAAGATCACATGAAAGGATTCAAGAGTCGGTTACAATCACGATTAATGATCGATCTCTTTCATGAGACCCGACAATCGGTACCTTATCAATCATGCGTTTACTTGAATTTTGATATTTATCCAATTTCAATTTCATGTATTTAATTATAATTCTTATTTTTCTAAAATAAAATTTTATGAAATAAATTGATTATTCTGCTTGAGAAAATCGATTTTTTAATATTTCTCGAAAATCAAAATATCTTCTGCACCTCACTGGAAGATAAGAAGGACACGAAAGTTTTTATCATTCCCTTTCGTACCCCTCTAAAGAGCCAGAGGAATATAAAATATTTTAAAAATCAAAATATATTTTATACCCCATTGGAGAACCAAAAAAGTATAAAAGGTTTTATTTCACGAAAATTGAAAAATCTTGATTTTCTTTTTGAAAAAGATATGTCATTATTAAAATAATCCATAGAACCCCTCTTGTATTCTGAGGGAAATCCCACATACTATTTTAACTCTTAGACATTACTTTAAATTTTACAAATTTCAATTTTATTAAAAATATTAATATTTGTCTTAGGACTCGGTTTCAACTATATGTATGAAACTAGACTCAAAGGACTCTAACGTGGTCGATAAGATCAAAATGTCCTTTAAAGTACTTTTGACATTAAAATATCCTAGTAACTCTAAATGACTCGATTTTAATGTAAAATTACTAAAATGCCCTAGTATATAACTTTGAGGTGAAAGTATCCTCGTACCCTTAAAAGACTTGAAAATGATTATAAATGATGAACCTAACCCTAATGCACACCTTTGTATGAAAAAATCTCGATGATTACAAAGGACTCGATTCTAAAAAATTACTAAAATGCCTTTATGAACTTCTTTCATCTTGAAAGCATTCCAGTAACCCTAAAAGACCTAAAAATGATAAGAAATGGTAATTTTACCTTAAATGGGTAATTAGAATATTAAAGATGACCTAAAATACAAAAATTACAATTAAGCCCTTAAACTTTTCAAAAATTATATTTTAGTCTTAAAGTGACTAAAAATGCATGAAATATTCCTAAAATGACCAAAATACCCTAAACGAGAGAAGATCATTTTGACCTTATAAAATATGGATTTACTAAATGGACATAAAACTTTTCTAACTTTACAAAATAGCCCCTATATGAATGAAACAAAAAATTCAGATATCAAATTGACCAAAAATCACAACAAGCATTTGATTAAGTACCTTTGGGACAATTTATTTCATTTTTTCGCCAACAAGTCCCTAAACTTTACAAAATTACAAAAAGTTCCCTGAAAAGGCTAAATGCATGAAACACATTTAAGCAGTCAAAATAAGCATGAAAACACCCCTAAGGGTCATACTAAAGATATGACCAAGCTTGAATGGTCTAGGAAAATTTTTTGCAATTTTTGCAATGTGGTCCCTATATTT
>JAQSVH010000013.1:15719952-15742546 GCA_029448705.1 Adansonia digitata
TTTTATCTAATTTAGACTTAAAAAAATGCTTTGATTAATTCAAAAGTCCAAATTCGTAATTTGACATGGGTTTTGATCTTTTTTTTTTAAGCAAAGAAATGAGTTAACATCGAGTTTTTGATCAATGGTGGATGAGTAAAAAATGCTTGGATCATGGAAAATTAGCCGGTTGCTAAAAAAATTAGCCCAGACAAAATAAAGTGTCTACACACACTTTTGGAGAACTAAAAGAACACAAAGATTTTTATTATTCTCTTTCATACTTTGCTGGAGAGTTGGTGGAATACTAAAGGTTTCAAAAATCAAAATATCTTTTCAACCCTATTGGAAAATTGGTGGAATATAAAAAGTTTTATTTTTTAAAAATTTATGGAGGATCTTGATTTTCATATTTTTAAAAGGATATCTTGTTATTGAAATAATCCGTAGAACCCTTCTCATATGCTAGGAGAAATTTTACACGTTATTTTAATGTCGGAGACATTGCCTTGATTTACAAAAATTCTATTTTTTAAGTAAATATTAATGATTATCCTAAGATTCAGATTAGACAAAGTGTACTAAACTCGACTCTAAAGATTCTAATGACCAATATGTCATCTAAAGTACACCTTCGATGTAGAAATATTCTCGTGATCCTAAAGGACTCGATTCTAAAAGAAACTAATGAAATGCCACTAAAGAGTATCTTTGACATATAAATATCCAGATACTCTAAAGATTCTAAAACTTTATAAGCAAATGAATCTATCTCTACTATACACATTTGATATAAAAGTATCCCAGTGATCACAGAGGACTTGGTTTTAGCATAAATTATTAAAATGTCCCTAAAATCTACCTTTAATATAAAAATATCTCAATAAGCTTAAAGGACTCAACAACTCTATGAAAAGATGAACCTAACCCCATTATACACCTTTGACATAAAAGTATCCCTGAAACCATAAAGGATTCAATTCTAATATAAATTACTAAAATACTCTTAAAGTTTACCTTCGACATATATGTATCCCAGTAACCTAAAGGCACTGGATGACATCATAAACAAACGAAGCGACTCCTATTGTACACCTTTGACCTATAATTATCCCGGTTATCACATAGGACTTCCTTCTAGAAAAATTACTAAAATACCCATTAATTATCCCTTCGACCTATAAGTATCTCGATAACCTAAAGGGTTAGATGACATCATAAACAAACGAACCTACTCCTACTATACACCTTTAACCTATAAGTATCACAGTGATCACATAGGACTTAGTTATAAAGAAATTACAAAAATACCCTTATAGTGTACTTTTGACCTATAAGTATCCCAGTAATCTAAAGGATTCACAAATGACATGAATGACAATTATACCCTTCATAGGTAATTTTAACATTAAAATGAACCAAAATGCACAAATTGCTAATAAGCCCCTTGAACTTTTCAAAATTACACTTCATACCCTAGCGAAAAACTGAAAGATACGAAAATGTTCAATAATTTTTGTACCCCTACAAAAAACCATAGCAATGTTATAAATATTTTAAAATGTCAAAAATATCATATTAACTCTAAAATGTAATTTTTTTCTAAATGGTCCCTAAAATTTTCTAACTTTGCAATTTAGTCCCTATACAAAACGTAATCATAATTAAACAGAAAATTCATCATAAAAATTTATGGAAAATCATACCAAAGATCATAAAATAAATTTAGCCAAGTACCGATGGCCTTAGAATAAAAATTTTGTAACTTTTGCAAATAAGTCCTTAAACTTTCTAAAATTACCAAATAGCCAGAAAATTATGGAAAATGCATAAAACACATTCACACATATTAGAATAAACATGAAAGCACTTTCACAAGTATACACAAGCAATTGGCCAAGCATGAATGGCCTTGAAATAAAATTTTTCATGTTCACAATTTAGTCCCTACATAATAGAAAATCATAAATTAGCAAAAAAAAAAAAAACCATGAAATATCACAAAAACCACACCAAAAATCATGAAAATGATTCGACCAAACACTTATAGCCACAAAGTAATTTTTTTCACCTTTTGCAAATTAGTCCTTAAACTTTCTAAAATTACAAAAATGATCCTAAAATTGTGTAAAATGAATAAAACAGATTAAAATATGTTAAACTAAGCATAGAAACACTTCTAAGGCTATCTACAAGGTTCAATCAAACTTAAATAGCCAAAGAAAACTTTTTTTTTTGTAATTTAGACCCTATATTTTATATAATTACAAAATAAGCTAAATAAAATAAAACATCACAAAATCATCAAAATCAGATTAAACAAAGCTTAGAATAAACCTTCCAAAGCTTTCAAAAATTTGAAAAAAATTATTTTCTAGCCCCTAAAACTTCTAACCTTACAAAATAGTCCTAAATATATAAAAATCAAAAAAATGAATTAAATCCAAAGCCATACATGGTTTGACTAGCATAATTTTTCAACCAAAAACAATATTTTTCATCACATATTTGCGTCAAAATCAACATATATACATATCATAATTTTAAACTAAAATATGCATAAAATCAATGTAAATAGTGAATAAATCAACATAAATCAACAAAATACCATTAAGAAAAAGAACCCAAAAAATAAATACATGAAAGTAATAATATTTCTACAAAAAATGAATGAAAATAACAAAACAAAAATTTTGAATAAGAGTTTGCCTTAAAAACTTGAAAATCTAATGAACCTTTTTCCTTTTTTTCTTCTTCTTTTTTTTTTTCTTTTCCCCCAAAAGCTTGAAATGAAGAAATCCAACCTCTGTTATTTATAGGGGATGAAGGATAATAAGATGGTGGAGATTCCACCAATTTTTACAACTTTCTTTATTTTATTTTAGATTTTTTTATTTTTATTAATTTAAATTTGATCTAAATTAATTATATTTGTCGTTTAGTGGATGATGTCATGCATGGCATCATCAAGGTCTAGAGAATTTTGAAAGATATTTATATAATATTACATATTATACCATAAATATTAGTTAAAAAGAGTAAATTATAAAAATTAAAAATTATATACCTGAAATAAAATTTTATATTATCAATTTAATTTAATCTAATAATAAAAATAATTTTTATATATAATAAAAATATTAAAATTAGCACACTTATAAAATTTTACGAGAAAAAACCCTTACAGAAAAAATTGTTATATGTAAAAAAAATACAAAACTCATAAAATAAATTGAATTGTTACAAATTGAATTAATATGAATTCTATAATAATATTTGAAAAATTTTAGAAATTATAAACTCAGAAAAATCTTTTCAAAAAAATTTACGAAATAGAAAACTCCGTATTTTGAAAACGGAAAAATTATGAAAGAAAATCCAATACTCATAAAATAAAATAAATTTTTCAAAAGTGATTTAATATGAATTAAACAATAATATTTAAAAAATTTAAAAAAAATGAACGGAGAAAAATCTTCTTAAAAAAATTTAAGCAGTAGAAAACTCTATATCTGGAAAACAGGAGAATTCTAAAAAAATGCAAAACTCATAAAATAAATTAAACTTAAAAAACTGATTTAATTTAATTAAATAATAATATTTGCAAAACTTTAAAAATTATAAACTAAGAATTTTTTTGAAAAAATTTACGGAGTAGAATATTTTATATTTTAAATAGGAAATTTTAAAAATATATTCAAAGTTTATAAAAATAAACTTTATTCTACACCTTAGTCAAAATATTAATTTAGAAAAATAAAAATGAAAATCTTAAATTCAAAACAATTTTTACCAAAATATTTTACGAGTATGATACCCCTGATAGTGTGAAAAATTCAAATTTAAGTCTTAAAGTTGACGAGTTGATACTTTATGGTAAAAAATAACAGTATGAGTTTTTTCTTGAATATTTCTGATTTTTCAGAGTGCATATCAGCATAAATATCACACTGTTATTGGTAAAAATATACGATGGTCAACTTCCCAAATTTAACAAAAAATTCTTAAAATGAGAAATTTGACTGTAATAGCATCCGCAAAAATAAGTTTCGAAATTCACAGGTATAAAGTTAAAAAGCTAATTTTTTACTTTGATGTTCGTCTTTTTTATATGAGATTTGCTATGTACGACTCTTGAAATGGCGCTAATTTTGTCACGTACACTTACGGTCATTTAAGTACAATTAAATAGGCCTTGAAAACATCTAGTTCACCCTAAGGAATTTTACCCTTATGAAGTGGTCGCTAGATCCTTGATCTCGATATTTTGGACTATCGAGAAAGAGGCTGGGACGAAATTAAGTATCTACATTAGGACTGACAGAAAAGGCGACCCAAATGAAACTAAGTGTCTATAGTTAATTCCTAATACCACATTGATACCTGGTTTGATAGTTCAGGTGCTACATTAGACTTTTTTAAAGTAAAGGTAACACATTTAAAAAAAAAAGTATCTTATAAGGGCCATTTATGTTGTTATCCATTCTATTTATTTGTAAAAGCCTTTCTATTCAAAGGGGAATTGTGAGTCAATAAGTAAGATATCCTCAAGAGAGATCTACTTTGAGGATTGGATAGAATACTTAAAGAGGTTAAAGGTTGCCATGTTAACCTTAAAAGATAAGGATTGTAAATATTGTAACTTAGCCTAGATGATATAATTTGTAAGGTTTTACAATAATTAGTGGATTGGGAAATTTTTGGTGAGAAAGCCAAGGCGCAAAACATAGGTGCCTTGTAGAGAAGGTACAATCATTTATGGGCTTTGAATTTTATATATTTCTCATATTTAATGAAAATTGCATTTTTGGAAAGAATTTAGAGACAATCCAATTCATCCCCTCTTGGATATCTATATATACTAGAATTAACAATTGATATCATAGCTTTACTCTCATTTTAAAGTCTAACAAGCTTAAGAAAGATCCTTTTATAGCTCAAAAGATGTTTCAAGTTTATTAGAAAATCCTCACAGCTCCCAAATTTGAGAAGTATAAGTTTTGGCAATTGAATATGAGAATGAGGGTATTCATAATGACTCATGATATTAGAGCTTAGTATATGATAGAATGAGGTTTTTAAACTTTTTAAAGATGCAAATCACAAAAATTAGATGCCAAAAGATACCAAGGCCAAGTGTTTGACCTCAATATTTTCACTCGTTTAGCATTGCATTTGTGTTGAAAAGCAATGTTTGGCGTTAAGAACATACCAACAGCAATGCTAAACAAGTTTTAGTCATGTAAGAGTCAGCAAAACTAAGTTTAGCAAATTAAGATTTGATCAAAGTACAAAGCAAATATAAACAATCAAAATATAATCCTCCTAAAAATTATTTTGTTTGCAAATAAATTAATTAAAATTTCAAGAACTCATACAAAGGATGAAATTTCATAATTCTTGAAATTATAATTGTTGAAATCCCCAATGATAAATTCCTTAGCTTGATTTTTGTGTACTTAAAGGCTTGGTTGTCTCAATCCAAATTCGTTCAATCTTTTAACTTCCAATTGTGATCCACAGAAGTGATTAAGAATACTTTCTCAATGATGAAATGGAATGATTGCCATAATCTATGCTAGTAGCTAAGATTTCATAAGCCTAGGCAAAAACTTCAAGATAAAGAGAAAAGGAAGAAAGTAATTTTGTTTCTCTCTTATTAAGTTATGGTACCTTAGGAAAACAAGAAGTCTAGATTTCAAACTTTGTATAACCACACTATAATGGCCAACAAGTATTGGTATAAATACTCAAGGCTATAATGCAACTCTTGTGTTATTTGCACTTAAATCTTTTCACTTAATTAAATATTTAATTAAGCCATTATTAATAAATTGTAAATTTAATTAATTAGGTTCATTCTAATTTAATTCATTAGTATCATATTAATTGTGTGCGACCCTTGGCTCTCAACAAGTTGGCAATAAATATAAATTATTTTGATTCATATTTGTACACCAAGGATGGAATCTAGCAATGCAAGCATCCAATTGTTAAGATAAGACAACATGGTTTTGATTAACATTCATCGAATATCTCAGAGGAGAGAAGGCATGGTTCAGTGTCTATTTCTAACTCTTTTTATATTAGTCTTACAACTTCTTTAATAACTCCTATAACCTGATTGTAAGGGGCAACAAGCATTGATAATATATTCAAGGCTATAACAGAACTTTTATATCATTTTCACTTAAGTCTTTCCATTTAATTATCATTTAATTAAGTCATTGTTAATAAATTATAAATTTAATCAATTAGATTCTTTTTGAATTCAATTCTTTAGTATTCATTTTAATGTGTATGACCAATTAGGCTCCTAACAAGTTGGCAATAAATATAAATTAAAATGGTCCATACTTATACATTAAGAATAGCATCTAGCACTGCATCATGACCACCTAATTGTTAAGATAAATTAACATGGTTTTGACTAACTTTCATAAAATATCTCAGAGGAAAGAAGCCATGGTTTGTTGTAGTCGTAAAGCTTCTTTGATAACTCCTACAATTGCCTTAGCTAATAACTTTGATGAGTTAATCATAAGTTAAAAACAAGCAAGATATATCCCTTTTGATTCATGATGAGTAATGAATCTTCTTTGAATCACTACTCATCTATTTTCGTATGCTTCATGCCATAGCCAAAATCACTCTACCACAAGAACGTACTCTTAGAACCTGTTCAAATGAAATTAAAGCATGATGATTACTTACAAGATAACTTGGTGTCACAAGTTATAGGATTTTTTGCATTAGTGATATACGTAAGTATTTTCATAGCCACTTAAATAAGATACTAAATGAAATTCTCATAGCAGTCTCATTCAATGAACTTGCTCATCTTAACAAACATCCATTTGTTATCCCAAAGTATTTTTATACTTTAGCCTATGAGGTCGATTCATGCTTTATAAGATAAAGGCTTAGCATATGTTTTTTTTATACTTTGTCAATACTTTATCTTGACAACACTATGATCATAAAAATGATTGACTTGCAGAGCTTATACTGATAATACGGATACTTATCCCTCTTCATCATCATCACCCACCTTCAAATGCTCTAGGCTGAGATTTGTTATTTTCTCAATTTTGGCTTAGCTTGGGATGAAATCATATACGGTAGATATTGCATACCCACAATGTGGGTGAAAATGAAGTAACGATTAAGTAAAAAATGTTAAAATAAATTTATTTAATGATATATATAATTTTTTTTGGTATAAGAAGAAATTATTTGATTATGTCACCAATTAATATAAAAATTTTTAAGTAAAAAAATTGAAAAATTTTTATTATTAAAAGATTAACTTAAACATGTGAAAAAAAATAAAAATTGATTGACAGCATGCATGTATGCTGTTAAAGCATTAAACATAAACTAATTTAATATTAGTAATAAGTTCGTAATCAACTTAAATATGAACATAATAAAGAAGTAAAAATAAGTATGATATGATATTAGCTTAACATAAATTAAGTAAAGTGTTAGTGTGAAATTTAAATTAATTAGCTTTCTTAAAATGTTAGTATATAATAAAATTAATGGTAAAAAAACATAATTTATCAAAAATAAAAAATATATATATTTTTTACAAAGAGAATACTGTAACTGAATCTCATGAATAGTTACCGGGTTTTCTTATAAGAAAAATATAATTTTACGCAAATGAATAAATTGTTAAGATTGAAAAGCATTAAATTACGTGAAATCTAACATAAAATGGAAATTACGGCAATCAATTTACCGCAAAAATTTAGACTCATGTCTTATGAAAATCATGGATGATATGATATTTTTGTGATATGATAAGTTTGCAGCACATAAAATATAAATTTTTTTTTAATTAAAAGTTGCAATTATCTGATCGTAGTATAAAATTATCCACACATTAAATGAAATGAAATTAAAATATATTAAAAGCATCTTTGGATATTTAAAGTGGTAGTAATAATAATAATAATAATAATAATAATAATAATAATGAGGTAATTTTTGTGTTTTTGTTTGTATTATTTTATTTTTACCCACCGGTTAAAACAAGGTTCAAAAAAAACGGGAGAGAGAAAAGGAGTTGAAATGGAAATTCATTTCAAAACGCGGAAGAAAAGAGAGAGAAAGACCTTGGACGCTGCACCTTTCCTCTCTTTTTCGAATCTCTGATTCTTGCTGTTGCAGTTGCTGTCGCAGAGATCTGTACCTAAGACATCCTGATTTTGCTTGGATCTGTCGTCGTCGATTGCCCTCCTTTCTGCTCTGATTGATTTTCACTTTTAAATCGATTAGATCTTAGGTTTTAACACATGGAGGCTATCGAGGACTTGTCACAGCTTTCAGACTCCATGAGGCAAGCGGCGGCGTTGCTCGCCGACGAAGATGTTGACGAAAACTCAACTTCCAGGAGGTCTTCTACTTTCCTCAACGTCGTTGCTCTCGGCAATGTTGTAAGTCCATAGTTTAAGTAATTTTTTTATTTTCGTTTTTGATTAATCTATTTTCAACTTACTAATCTGTTTACAGTAAATCGTTTGTCTCTATTTACTTTATCTGTAGATTGGATTGAGTTTGACTTGTGTGTGTGTTCAATTTGTTTCAGTTTTAGCTTTGTTTTCTGTAGCATGCTGGCAGAGTAGATCCTTCAATCTGGGGGTTTTGTGGGTTTTATTTCTATGGAATTGCATTCGATTATTTACGGATTTTGTATTATTAAGTTTGCTGGGGAATCTAAGCAATAGAGAAGAAACCTTTTGCAGATTTGTCCTTTTCTCTTAAGTTGGAAACAGGTCTGAGCAAGAAAAAACCACCAGTGCCTTGTTAAAGAAACTTGAACGTCATACTTGGTCTTATTTAAAATTCGTTTGGAATTCAAATTACTGAATTTTCATTCTAAACGACATGTTTGCTAGTAAGGGAGCTTATGTTAGGAATTTTAGTGCAACGTTGTGGTATCACTTTGCTTTCAATTTGTTTCCATATTTATATGTTGGCCTTGATTTTTTTTATCCTATCTCCTCTTCTTTTTTGGTTGAAAAATTGCTTAGGGGTCTGGGAAATCTGCAGTTTTAAACAGTTTAATTGGACACCCTATTCTGGTAAGTCGGTATGCTCAAGTTTTTTATTTTCTTTTCCTTTGATATCTGTTTTGTTGCTGGTTGAGCTGAATAAAACTGCTTATTTTGTTCCTAAGTTTTTCTTTTCTTTCTTACCCAGCCAACTGGTGAAAATGGTGCTACCAGGGCTCCTATTAGCATTGATTTACAGAAGGATGGTTCTTTAAGCAGCAAATCAATTATTCTGCAAATCGACAACAAATCTCAACAAGTTTCTGCAAGTTAGTATCTATGTTCAAGGCTCATAATTTTACAATTACGAACATACATAAACTCATAGGTATTTGCTTTTAAGTTTTGGTAATATGACTGTGGGCCATATCAGAAATATCTTCCAAGGACCCTCATGGTATTAATAACCTGCCTTGGGGCTTTAGGATTGCTGCTGAAAAGGTTGAATTCTGAAGAGAACATCTTGGAAGGGTTTGATGATGAGTAAGATGCCTTAGGAAGGTTTACCTAAACCAATTTGCAGTAGTTAATAGGCTACAACATGAATCTAGAGCCATAGTAACCCTCAAACCTAGCTGATGATCACACCATGCAACTGTTTCACATCTCACCAGGATGGAATATACAGAGTTAACTTGTATCAGACATCTATTTGTGGTATTGCTTGAATTTTGCTGTTGTTCTACAGGTGCGTTGCGGCATTCTTTACAAGATAGGTTAAGTAAGAGTTCCTCAGGAAAGAACCGAGATGAGATATATCTTAAGCTGCGGACTAGTACAGGTTGGTGCTGTATATTAGATATGTTTTTATTTTATTATTTTTTTAAAAAAATAATTTTACACGTTCTTAAGCAGAAAAGATGAGTTTCAAAAGTTTCTCTCGTTTATGTTTTGAATGTTATGTTGCTCCGACTCTTCATTTTTCTTAAAGTATCCGTGTTTGACGCCCACATCTGACGCTTATTCGGGTGTGGCTATGATAATATGACTCTCGAAGGACCCTCCAAATACATGAAAAAACTTAGAAAAAAATTGAATATACCTATGGTAGACACGTACCTGTATATGATGCCCACATCTAAGTTCGAGTAACATAATTTGAATGATTTGATTTTAAAGATTGCTCACAAGTTTTATGCTGGTATAATGAAATTATCTTTTAAATGCATGGAAATTTTAGGAATTTCAGGATGACGAGAGGACATCTATGTATGATAAACTGATTGGATGGGATTATTTATAATGTCTGTGTATAAAAATGCTCTTTATGCATGAGTGATTCCTTAGAAATGTGAATATTCTTCACAAATTGAGGTAGATTTATTTATGTAAAATGCTATCCTGTGAATTATTCTTACCTTCAATTCAAGCCTTGTGAAGCAGCTAAATGTCTTAGACACAAGTTGTTTGAGTTTAGCTCTCTTAAGTGGAAAACATTTTGCAAAAACACTAACTTTATGATAGAGATGCTGAATTGTGAGTTGGAATGGGGGTTAACTCTGTGAAGCTTCAAATTACTTCGATAACAAGGCTGTTGACAGTGACTACTTGAAGACTGAATATCTGCCACTTCCGTGAATTTCCATTTAGTTCGTTCATTTGATTCCATGCTACCAGCTTACACCAGATAACTAATGTTCTTTGCTACAATGCCTTTAATCTGACATGACTTTTTTCCTCAGCACCTCCCCTGAAATTAATTGACTTGCCTGGACTGGATCAGCGGATTATGGATGAATCAATGGTAAGCGTTGGTTAATGATTTAAGGCCTCCGTTTCATTTACAGGTGTATTTAGCTCAGTATTGTATTCTAGTTTTGGTGGATACCGGTTTTTGTTCTTGTGATGGTGTTCTTTTATTCTCAGTTTATAGGTATTTGGTCTGAGTTGCTATTGTATGGTAAATGAAATGGTATTTAATATAATTTTGGTAATGGCTTTTGCATAGGTTAGTGATTATGCTGAGCGTAATGATGCCATTTTATTAGTTATTGTTCCTGCGGCCCAAGCACCTGAAATTGCTTCATCACGAGCACTCCGCCTTGCCAAAGAGTATGATGGAGAAGGTAAAGGAACATTTTTTTGTTGTTTTTATTTATTTGTTTTATCTTTGATAACGGCTGAATTAGTTCATTATGCGGACAACTTTTCGTCTATTCTTCTTATCCTTCATTTGTGTTCCCTCTACCTTTATTCTTTCCAACAGCTGTCTTTAACAATCAAACCTTTATTCTTTCCAACAGTTGTCTTTAATGATCAAATGGAAATTTTCTGGTTAATAATAGGTACTAGAACCATTGGCGTAATTAGCAAAATAGACCAAGCTGCCTCTGAGCAAAAAGCACTTGCTGCTGTTCAGGCTCTCCTTTTAAATCAGGGACCACCAAAAACAGCTGATATCCAATGGGTTGCCTTAATTGGTCAATCAGTTTCAATAGCTTCTGCGCAGTCTGGATCAGAGAACTCTTTAGAAACAGCTTGGAGAGCAGAGAGTGAAAGCCTCAAATCCATACTAACTGGAGCTCCTCAGAGCAAGCTAGGAAGAATAGCTTTGGTTGATGCTCTTGCACAGCAGATTCGTAAGCGAATGAAAGTCCGGCTTCCAAACCTCCTCTCTGGGTATACAGTCTCTGCTTGCTTTCACACATCTCTATGGTCTTCTATGCTACATAAATGCTGTAAATGCCTTTTTGTCTGTCTTATTTGGTTTTCACTTCTTTTAGACAAGCACTGGTCAAAGCTTAATCAATAATTCTTTATGGAAATTTATTGAGTAAATCTTCATTTCTCTAGTTGATTAGCCCTGCAAATTACCTCTACGTTTGATATGTATGGTATACTTTGAAGTTGCTCATAACCAAAGCTCTAAATATAGTGTCAGCAAACATGTTTAGACCCTTAGGTTGTAGATATATTGATGGTTGTATGGATGAATGCTAAAAATTCAGTTTGAAGAAAGATGGAATATAACAAAATTTAACTCATAATCTCCATCAAAGTATTATCGGAAAACATATAAAGTTACAGTTCTAAAACTGTTTGGTACATATGTCATACCATTTGAGACTACACAAGAAGGCATGCTTTGTGTTAGAAAGTTAATTATTTGTGCCTTCACTATATTTGTATTCTAAATATTTTTTGTTACTGTCATTTGGCAGTCATTTAGTAGAATATATGTGACATTCTACTTTTCCAACATTTTTGGGATATATCATCAATATATGATATCTATCAGCAATAAATTGTCAAAGTTGCTATGATAAAATGGATATTTTAGGTTTTCTTAGTATATCTGTAGAAGGCTTCAATATTTTTGAATATCTTCATAAAATGCCAAAGAGATATAAAAGCAGGATTATATATGGCCTTCCATGCATACATGGCATGACCCATAATCTTTATCAGGTAACATAACTGAATCTATGTGCCATGATGTTCAGAATGCCATAAATGAAATTGATTATTCCTCAACGAGGACAACTTATTGTTGATGCATGTCATCAATATTTACTCTTCCAAGGATGGAACTGTTTTTCGTCCCTAGTTAGTCACTTTCTTACCGTTTATTCTTTTGTGTCAATGCAGGTTACAAGGGAAGTCCCAAATTGTTCAGGATGAGTTGGTAAGGCTTGGTGAGCAGATGGTGCAGAGTGCTGAGGGTACAAGGGCTCTTGCCTTGGAACTTTGTCGTGAATTTGAGGATAAATTTCTGCAACACATTACAACTGGTGAGGTGAGTGATAAATTTATTGAAACTAATTGTTAAAGAACAAATAGCTGCAATAGGAAGACGACATACTACGGGTTCTCTCATTATGGAGTAGTATTTCCTCTGCTGGGGTGTGGACAACTTCTTTGAAACTCTTTCTGGGGAAATATTAAGGACCCTGATATTGAATAGTGTAATTCCTGTTCATTATGGTAGAGCCTTTCCATAATATGGATGGATTAGCTACCTCTGGTATCCATAACGTGGGTGAATTAGCTCCCTCCATTATTAAATGAGCCAAGAAGCTCTTTAAGTCGATTGAGAGGTCTGAACACCATTGATGAAAGAGTATTTGAAGTTTGGAAGTTATGCTTAAGATAGCTTTCATAGCTATTCGAATTTTTCCTTTAGGGAGTAGTGAGTTGAATGGAGTGGAGGATGGTTAGCTAGGTGTTCCTGCACTTACAATGCTCCTATATTTGTTTTCACGTGCCTTGCACAATGTAAATGTTTAATATTATTGCAATTCAGCAATATAATGAATAAAGAATTATGAGCCAAGTAAGTCATTTTCTAATGGTGATTCAATGTAATTAGAATTCTTAGCTATGCAGTAGTTAAATCTTATTACTATTAGTTTAGGATTATAAATGAAAATTAAAATAAAATAGAAATAAAATGATCATTTAGCAATCAAATCAAGATATATGCTCTTTTCTCTCATTTAAAAAAAATTTTCAAACATTCGTATTTTTATACATATTAGTATTTTTGGTACGTATGTTTCTTAGTGAATATTTTTTATCTAATTTTAGTAAATAACTGTATATCGAATGTAGAGTCGCATGTTGTACAAATAATTTAAGATAATAAAGTGCATTGTAGTAACATGTAATGTTTGTCTCATTTGCAAAATATCTTATATTAACCTAAGTTTAATAGCTTATGCTTTTAACATTAATGTAAAATTAGAACTCTGAAAATGATTGTACATTTTAATTCTTTTCTACTTATCAAATAAATCATTTAATGAGAAGTCATTCAATGAAATTGGATAAATCTTATTAGTTTTTATAATAAAATTTGTTTAAAATGACAATTTTTTTATTTATCAAATGAACCATTTAATGAAAGTCTTTCATGAAATTAGAATCCTTAACTATAATCTGAATAAATCTTATTATTATTATTTTAATATAAAATATTTAAAATGATAATTTAGAAATATAATGAACAGTCGGTTTTCGCCAATCAAAAGTTTTATACACCTTATTTTTTATTTTTATATATGCATAGATAGGATTTCAAAGCAGCTGCCGGATGATGAGCTTCCTAAAATAAGGATTTTTAATAGCAATTTCCATGACATCCATGGAAAATTGTCATATACTAGTGATTTGGAAGCCTGTACTCTATTTTGTCAGCATCAATTGTGGGCAAGTAAACTTCGCTTGTGGGTGCCAATGTTTAATTAGCTAAGATGTGCATGTACAGCAGAATTTTATGGAGCTATTATTCAGCTCATTGTTTTATTTTTTTTTTTCTTTCTGTCTGTGCGTCCAAAAAATTCACATAGTTTCAAAATTACCAACTGGAATAAGAATCTTTTCTTGCAGGGTACTGGCTGGAAAATTGTTGCCAGTTTTGAGGGGAATTTTCCAAGTAGGATCAAGCAACTTCCTATAGACAGACATTTTGATATCAATAATGTCAAATGGGTATGTTTTTTCCTAGTCTTTCTAGCAATTCTTTGCCTATTCAGTATATTCTGTTGATTTTCGGGAATTTTGTTTTTCCTGTTCTCTGACTTTCTATGTTTATTTTGCCAGATTGTGTTAGAAGCTGATGGTTACCAGCCATATTTGATATCCCCTGAAAAGGGCTTGAGATCTCTAATAAAAGGGGTGTTGGAGCTTGCCAAAGAACCAGCACGTCTTTGTGTTGATGAGGTAAGTCTAATGTTAGTGTTCTTCCTTTCACATCCATTCTACCTTGAATTTGAAAATTATGGCCATTTTCAATGCTTTATGCATCACATAAAAGGCTTCCAGCAATTTTCCCTTCTCAGGGATAATGTAGAATGTTAGTTTGTACATTTTAGAGTTAGCCTAGAACCTTTTAATGTGTCCGAGTTGTTACCCTTTCTCTAATGTTGCTGCATTAGTGCACAGTTGTACTGTGTGCTCTTCTGTTCTAGAATTGCTTTACATTTTCTTGTGCATCGAGTTCTCTTCCTTTGTTATAGTTTTTCTTTATTCCTCACCTGAATAAGAAGTATTATCAGTTACGTTAATTTGAATGAATATAAATTTGATAATTCTCCTTATAACTCATTTATTGGCAGACTTTAGCTTTACCATGTGTTTTCTATATTGATTGCTGTGTGGGTTCTATTGTGTACTAAACAGGTACACCGTGTCCTAATAGATATAGTTTCTGCTGCTGCAAATGCTACACCTGGTTTGGGAAGGTACCCTCCATTCAAGAGAGAGGTATTATATCTTAAAATTGTCCGCTTTCTGCTATATCTTTTTGTCATACGATTGTTCTCTATTTTCCCTTTTCCCCTTCGCAAGGCTTAGTTATCTTTTCTTTTCTTTTTTTTTTTTTGGTAGGTTGTGGCAATTGCAAGTGCTGCTCTGGATGGGTTTAAAAATGAAGCCAAAAAAATGGTTGTTGCACTTGTTGATATGGAGCGAGCTTTTGTACCCCCTCAGCACTTTATTCGATTGGTGCAAAGGAGGTATTTGCAACATGTTCAGCCTGTCTTTCTTTCAGCTTCATTCTAGACTTTTCAGAGATTTTATTGCAGCAAAGAGTCTCTTTGTAGGACAGCAATCTCTCCCTTTTTCACTCCTCTTACACACTGGGAAGGAAACACACGTGCAAATCCCTATGATGTGGTTTGAGTGTGTTGCACATCCCCTTGTTGTGCTGAAGGCTAGGAGGACAAATAATATTTGCTGCGTTTATTTATAATTATTTCTTCCCTTTATTTATTCTTCCTTTCTACTCTCCAGTTATGTCTAGTGTTGAACAGAGTAATTCTAATATTCTATTAAGAACAGAATGCACAATTTATTGTGACATTTAAATCTGACAAAAGAATATCACACCTATTCAATTTTGATCGAGTAAAGGCAAAAGTTTGAATGACTAACAGTTTTCTTTTCAATATAAGTTTGAAAGACTAACAGTTTTGTTTTCAATAATCTATACATCTTTAAAGCATCATATGTAGAAACTGTTTTTTTAACTTAGATACTTTCAAGTATTTACCACTAACATTTTTTATGGTGACAATTCATTTTATGTTATTTTATTTACTTTAGGATGGAAAGACAGCGTCGAGAGGAGGAGCTGAAGAACCGATCGTCAAAGAAAGGACATGAAGCTGAGCAGGCGATACTCAAAAGGGTAGGTTGTTTGCTTGGATGGAATTGTTTTTGGAGATTGAAGCAGTGGACATCTCCAGCTATGTTACTCTGACTTTTTAGTTTTTAGAAGTACTAGTGTCCAACACATATCTGATGGACATGTCTATTGAGTTTTCAACCCTCCAAAATATAACCAGAAACTTAGAAATGAACATACCTTTTCTGATACTTCCAAGTCCTAGCAACATAGTAGTTTACTTTCATGCGTTGAATGGTTCATGTATAGTGGATTTATATTCTCAGGCAACAAGTCCTCAGCCAGGTGGTCAGCAAACTGGTGGAAGCTTGAAGACATTGAAGGAGAAATTCAGTCAGGCTGAGAAGGAAGTTCAGGAGGGATCTGCTTTGAAGACTGCAGGTGCTGATAAAGAAATAACTGCAGGTCTGTTTATAAACCTCATGCGCATTATGTTACTTGATTATAATTGAAAACTCAAGTTTTTGGTTATACTGTTTGTTTTTTTTTTTTGGTTTTTTACCCCCCGTGCTGTGCTTTTGCGTCTTACTGTAGTCATTTATAGAATATTTGGAGGAAATCCTCTATTGCCAGTGGAAAAGTAAACATATTTACTTCTGAGAATTGGAACTGTCTTATTTGGTTTGATATGCTCACCGTTAGGCAGTTGTGTTCCTAAGGCAGTATGAAATTGATCCCTTTCATATTACATGCTAGATTTAACATTTTGGGTTTTATATAGGAGGTTGGAATGCACTATATGGAATGGTTTTTTAATTTCTACTTATGGACGATACTTTGCCTCTCCCACAACCTTTCCCTCCATCCTCTTCTCTCTCTTTGGTTATGTATGTGAGAGCTAATGGAAGTTTTAACTATCTGAAATGTGGGCTCTTGAATACAGTAATTTTTGCCCTTTATAAGCTCTGAGTTACTTTCATTACTCATGGTTGAAGCAGTTTATTATTTACATTATCTGTCATCATATGTCAAAAATTTCTTGGACAGTGCATTTTTTTGGTACGAAGTGTGTTCCTTAACATTTCATGGATAATTTCCTTCTTAATATTCTCAAACTCTCCGCATTTTTGTAATTGTTTAAGTGTTTAGAAGTCTCTACAATCTTATTTAATTTCTCTTGCAATGCTGCCTTTGATATTTTTTTCATATGCAGGGTTCTTGCTAAAGAAAAGTGCTAAAACTAATGGATGGAGTAGGCGATGGTTTGTTTTGAATGAGAAGACTGGAAAGGTTTGAAAATTTTTTCAATTTGTTAAACACATGCAAATCGGGATGGCATTATACCATCCATTATGCGACAAGCCATTGTAAGAATTTATTGTAATTTTATATTTTCATGTGGATGATATTAAAAACTTACTAGAGCTTGGTATCAAATCTTGCTAGATGCTTACCATTGCCCTATGATTAGAAAATTAATCATGTTCTTTTCCCAAAAACCAAAAAAAAAAAAGAGAATAAAAATGACTCATGTTATTGAACCCTGATGCACGTGTCATCTGTACTTCTACGATTTGTCTGATGGTGATATCGGAGATACATTTGCCTCTATAAGAGTTTGTAAATGGTTGAATGGATTCTGACCTTTCCTTTATTTCACAGCTTGGTTACACCAAAAAGCAAGAGGAAAAACATTTTCGAGGTTTCATCGTGTTAGAGGTACAAAATTTTTTTTTTTCTCAACTGTTTAGTTTGGAATTGTTTTCACCATTTTAAATTATGAGCGTAAATAAATGTTTTTGTATGTTAACATATTTTAGATCATAGCTTTAAATTATAAATAAGTAGATTGTTATTTTTATTTTTATTTTTTTTACATTTGTCAGTGGTTCATATAATAAAAAAAATGGGAAGTGGATATAATGCAAACTAAAATTAATATAAGTGATTACTCTTGTTAGAATTCTATCTAATCAATCACTAATTAGATATTAATTAGATTTATCTATAAAATAAATAATTGTGAACGGATAACTAAGGATAATGAAATTTGTTGTGCTATTACATCTAAAAAACATTTTACATGTATTCTTACTTTTGTATATTTTTTATTCTAGATCAAAAATGGCTCGAGCAGGACGAGCAATCTCCGTTAATTATCCATTGCTTTTCCTTTTGTTGTATTTTTCTGAAAATGTATATGTTAAGTATTTGGTTTTTATATAGGATATTAAATGTTCAAGGAGATGACCTTTCTATTACCTTATGGAGTAATGCTGCCTTTTGTTAATTTTAGGAATAGGTTTGAGGCATTGCGCCATTTTCTTTTTTACAAAAACCTTTACTTGGCCTGCAATCTCAATATATTGGAATAGGAGTTTGGAAATCTGTTTACAGACTAATGTAAGAATTGAAATTGCAAATTGATAAGATGCATAGGCTGTTTTACATTATTGATCTCAAAGCAAAATATTTTGGTGTCTCAGCATTTAAACATTGCTTGATATGGTTTCATTTGAAAGGTTGATATGCATCATTAAGATGGGCATTGGCTCCATCGTAAGATGTATTCTTTAAGTGGTAAGGGGCATCCAAATAAAAAAATGACCCGCTTATTTTTATTCAATTGATTTGATGTGATATTGAAATAAAGTTCTGGATTTCTTTGTTTAAATGCAAGTTAGATCCTGCAGTGAATTTGTTCCGACAAATAACTCATTCTAAAATCCATAACTACTCTTCTCTCCCTTTTCTCTGACAATTAAAGAGAGAGAGAGAGAGAGGGAGAAGAGATGGGGGCAGCGAGAGCGGGAGGGTAGTTTGCCATACAATTTCCCTTTGGAATGTGTATGAAATTGTCTCCATAAAAAATGGCAGTTGTTAATTTGATCATGAGAAATTTTCAATGTTTTATCTCTCAAGCTTGATCCCACCCCTCTTTTACTTTCTACTGCAGGTCTTTCATCAACCTCTCTCTCTACAACATGCACATATACTTGTTTGTGTGTGTTTTATTTCCTTTTCTTCCCTTGGTCTAATTAAGGCTGTCAATGTTTACCTTTTTTTTTTTGGTTTCCTTTTTCATGATCTCCTTCTGGATTGTTTTTATTTCAATAATTGCAACACCTTTTTCTCTCCATTTTTTTTTCTTTCCTTTCCCAAAACAATCCAGAAGTAGGGGAACTATGCTATTACATTTTATGCCTGCATAAATAAATCCTTTCTATAGAAAAGTGGTAGTTAAGTAAACTGATTGAAAGAGCTTTTGAATGTTTGTCATTCACCTAACCTTTATCTGGCCCTACTTAGCTGTTTCCTATGGGTCTTTAATGAATGTCGTCCTCCCTCCACGCATATACATATGCATTTGCTTGTCTATGCATGTTGTGTGGTAACATTATTTTCCTCTATATTGAAACGAATTAGAGCTCTCAATGGTATGGTCAACTTCTTGGCTGTTTTTATTTAAGTTGCTATGCCTTTAAAAAAAAAAAAAAATATTCTCTTTGCTTGGACAAATTATGAAGTTTCAATAGTTACCTTTTGCTGTGACCTCCTTAGGAATTTCTTTTAATTTAACATACTTCGGGAGTAGATTTCTTTTGTCCTTTTAAAATAAAATTTGTTAGGACAAGCTTTATTGCTCAGTTGGAGACCAAATTAGACTCATAGTTTCTTATTGATTTAATATTATGAACTTACTATGCACCATATGGTCAGACAACTGTTGGGTAGTCCATTGTAAATGACATGCTGAGATTCTATTTAGAATCTTGGTCGTATGTGTATATATTATAGGGTCAAAACCTGGAAAAATTTTATTCCTTGGAATTAACAGGATTTTTGGCTTGTTGGAAGAGTTATATGAGATTTCCAACTACATTGTTTTGGGGATGCAACTGTGCTTTAAAAGCATTCTGAAACTTTTAGTGTTGGGAGATACTGATGTATTAGGATCAATTTTAGCCATGATCTTGATGGGCTATTCTCTTCTTCTATTAACTGTTTACATTTTTCATATTTTCTGCCCAAGGGATCTTCCTGTTAAATGCTCTTGGTGTTGTCAGTGAGTGTTTTTTTGACTGTCATTTGCCATTTATTAGTACTTCATCTGCCTGTGGGCTTCCCGACTTTTGAATTTGCAACTTTTATTGTAACGCATGTGAGTGACAAGTAATTTTTATCCTATTTGTTCGCCGTGCAGGAATGCAGCATTGAAGAGGTGTCGGATGAGGAAGAACCTGCCCCTAAAAGTGCGAAGGATAGAAAGGCTAATGGCCCAGATAAGGAACCCAGTCTTGTGTTCAAGATAACTAGCAAGGTTCCTTATAAAACTGTTTTGAAAGGTATATTTTCCTCCTCTTTCTTCTTTTGCATCATGGTTTTTCTTGACTCTTTCCTGGTTGTCTTTTGTGCTTTCTTATTATTAATAACATCATTTATCAGAAGATTGTTTGCAACTCCTGTTTCTCTTGCAGCACACAGTGCTGTTGTGTTAAAGGCTGAGAGTGTGGCTGATAAGGTTGAATGGATAAGCAAATTATCAAAAGTTATTCAACCTTCTATAGGGCCAATGAAAGGTGCATCTGCTGATGGTGTTCCTGGAATGCGACAGAGTCGTTCAGATGGTTCTCTTGTAAGCTAATTGATTATATTTCCTTCCTTTTTTTTTTTTCTTTTTCCATTGGGAAATTTATTTTATTCTATCAGCACAAATATTAACTTCTTTTCTGTTCCCTGGAAGTTTTGCTTCCAGAATAATTTTTAGGACTACCGCTGCCTTATATTCTGCATTTTATCAGTATATCAAATGTTTACTTTTTGATGGCTTATGTGATCGTTTATTTCGCAACTTTTTTGACCGTACTCTTGCCTTCTTATAAATGCACATGAAAACTGCCATATCAACGTTAGTTGCGAATTTAGTTGAACTCTTCTTCATCCTCAACACCCACTTCCATTTTCCATTTTAGACTACTACCTTAAATTCTCTTCCCTGTTTTTGTGCAGGATACAATGGCTCGAAGACCTGTTGATCCGGAGGAAGAACTTCGATGGATGTCTCAAGAAGTTCGTGGTTATGTTGAAGCTGTGTTGAATAGTTTAGCTGCCAATGTGCCCAAAGTACGCTTTGTTCTTCAACCTCTGCCCTATCTATTCTTATAGTGGGGTGTGTTTAAGAATGCTTATATCTATTTTTGTGATGGTTGAGCAGGCTGTAGTTCTTTGCCAAGTAGAGAAAGCTAAAGAAGACATGCTGAATCAGTTATATAGCTCTGTCAGGTTGAGTGCCCTTCTATATCTATTTCTTTGTATCCATGAAACTCTTCCATGCTTGGCCTTGGGAGTAGCTGTGTAAAGGGTTGGTTTCTTTTATGGACTCTTGATTTGCATAATCTTCCATGAACTAAAATATAGTATGTTCTTACATAGAAATCTTTGCTGAATGCATTATGTTTTTGACTGTGTAGTGCTCAAAGCACGACAAGGATTGAGGAGTTACTTCAAGAGGATCAAAATGTAAAGCGTAGAAGGGAGCGTTTCCAGAAGCAGTCCTCACTTCTTTCAAAATTAACACGCCAACTTAGCATGCATGACAATCAAGGTGCTTCTGCTTCTGATTGGTCTGATGGTGGCGCTGGGCCAGGTGTGTAAATGCTTTTTGAAAAAGTCTGAATTTATATTTATTTAGCTTTTAAGTGCAAAGGATGCAAGATTATGCCTTATGGAGTGTCCGTCTTTTGAGAGCACCGAAAAACTCCATTTTTTGATGGAGTACACACTTGATGGATATATTCTATAATTAAAAATGGTCTTACGTTCTCTTATCTATAATTAAAAATGGTCTTACGTTCTTTTATCCTTGATATTGCTACCTTTGCCTTGGATAATCATAAGGTGCTTACTTTCTATTGTACCTCACTTGTCAATCCTACCTTCCTTAATCTTTAGAGTTTTCACCTCTAAGTCACCTTTTTAGCTGGGAACTGGCTTTGGTTTGATTTTTATCAAAATAAATGTAGGGTCAACATCTTTTCTTGCTTTGTGCTCATAATCTTTATAGGGTAATTTTAAACAATGAGAAATGTTTATACGCTATGTCTTTTGCAGGTATGAAATGTAGGTTGAGTAGGCTTATATAACTCTTAGTGATAGGCTTAACATATTTGGATCATTCACGGTGGTCTTTCAAATTTTATGACAATCTAAATCCTAATTTACCCTCAGTTTCCTTTCATAATATCTTTCATTTGCTTTGGCGCCCTTGTAGCTATCCCTTAAACTTCTTTCATGCATTTAAGTTTGTCACGTAGGGCTATTTCTTCATGTAGAATCCGCATTATTGAGATGAAAATTCAATCTTTCATAATATCTTTCATTTGCTTTGGCGCCCTTGTAGCTATCCCTTAAACTTCTTTCATGCATTTAAGTTTGTCACGTAGGGCTATTTCTTCATGTAGAATCCGCATTATTGAGATGAAAATTC
>JAQSVH010000013.1:15742646-15753316 GCA_029448705.1 Adansonia digitata
ATCTTTTAATAAATGGTGGCTATGAAACACCCACTCTAATGGTTTTCCATGACAACATAGCTATCCGAACTCATCACTATTTTCTAATATCTGCTAAGAGATCCTTTCTGACTTTGCTTTCAACTTTCAACAAAAGCCACCTGCTATTCATAGGTACCATCCAACAGCATGACAACACTTACACCATGGGTTGTCGTTTGTCAATCCCAATTTACTGAGCTGCTTTCCCCCCCCCCCCTCCCCCGACTAGTCTCCCATTCAAATCTTGGAAGTAATACTTCTCTACTTACTTTCTTCAACATGGATTGGCACGCATGATCTATTCAGTTAATGGGAAAAGCAAACCTGGAGTGCTATGGCAATTGAAAACATTTACTGTTTGTTTAGGTCAGTGGCAGACCGAGAATTGCGGTGTGTGGGGGAGTTTATATATATTGAAAACATAAAAGGTTATGCAATAAAATGAAGAGAAAATGGTATCTAATTACTTTTACTCAAAATTATGTGCTACTTTAAGAATTATCTATAAATTATCTTTTAGTAAACATTTACTAATTATATTTTTTATTTTCAATAGGTTTGGAAGGAAGACAACATATTAAACAAACAAAATAAGTACAACTAAACAAACTAATTATTGGGGTTTCAAATTCAACAATCAAGTTAGAGTTTAATTGAAAAGAGAAGCTAGGGCTTTAATAAAAATTTAGGTAACTACTAAACCGTATAATAACCATACATGAGGAGTGTTAGTGGGGGGAAAAAAAAAAGGTTACTCGAAGTCACCACATTTTTTTTTTCTTTTTTTTTTCCCCTCAGAAAAAGTCACCACATGGTTTTGCTGACAGGGTGTGCAAGATTTTTATAAAATTATAAATTTGAATTTCGATGCACATTTCTTGCATTAAAAAAAAATAGTTATATCTATGATGATTTTGAAAAGTCACATAGCTTGATTATATAGCCTTCCCTAAATTGTTAGTTTAACTTATTTACTTTGTAGTGAATTTGATTCATATATAATAACTGAATCTAATAGTTTAGAAACATAAAATTAGTAAAAATGAGTTCTCAAATCTACCTTTCCAAGTTATTAAAGTTGACAAACTGTTCAACGATGTTGCTATCTACTTTTTTATATATTACAGGTCAAATATTTGTTAGTGCTCTTTTTTTTTTGGTTATATTTCAAATTAAATTTCAAATTGAGGTGCCAAAATAATACTAGTTTTGAGGGATTAAATAATTAAATACTGCATATATTGAAAATTTGCAAAATCATGTTCCCCCACTGATTTAGGTTTGGTAGATCAGAATTTAAAAACTTGACTTGGGTTGGGTGTGCAGAATGAGAGCCTCCTGCATCGGCCATTGGGTTGAGACGTTTATTAGAAGAGTGAACTAAAGCTGCTGGCTTTTTTATATACTTGTTCCTTATCTTTAGGCATTAGCTGAAGCAAGCTTGTGTTGATTGCTTACACCTGCTCGACCTCATTCTTACTGTGTCTCAGACCACAGGTCTGTATTTTCTTTCATGAACCTGTGATGATATATGTAGTTGTTAATGGACTTACTACAATGGAACTTAAGATGGAGCCAACAAGTGATGGTCCCGAAATTTGTGGTATGACTTAGGTTTTGATTTAGCGAGTAGGGAAAAGATCAGAGTATGTGACTGTAACATAAAGGAAAGAAAAGTTGAAAACTGCAAGCAAGCAAGGACATGGACATAGCCTCGTATTCTTGTCTTGGGATGATGTTTTGAACTTTTTTCCAATATTTTTTTGGAGCTGTGAAGCGTGTAGCTGAGGGAGTTATTACATATTTGATCCTAAACTGGAGACGATACAATTATGCATGCAATTTATTGTTGCTTTCGGCAAAGGGCTTTTCATAAACACTACAAAATTTCTGATGTAGACATCATAATCTTTTGATTATATCTTGTTTGTAGAAAGTAGCCCAAGAACGGGTGCTTCAGTTGGTGATGACTGGAGGTCTGCATTTGATGCAGCAGCCGCTAACGGCCCTGTGGACTACAGGAGGTCTGGGTCTAATGGTCACAGCCCAGCACAAAATGGTGATGTGAATTCTCGATCAGGGTCGAATAGCCGTCGCACCCCTAATCGTTTGCCACCAGCACCACCACAGTCTACCTCTGGTTACAAATATTAGTAGCGGCTGATTGTTTTCGGCTGACAATTCTTGTTTTCGGAGGCAACATTCTATTTCTGTGGAAGCCGACTTTCATGGTTTAGGCATCATTTGTCTTTTCAATTTCTACCATAGTCATTAAAAGAGGTGTATGTGTAAATAGGACTATAGCTTGCTATATATGTCAGGTTCAACGTCTGTCAAAACTGTGGATCTAATTTTTCTAGTCAAGTTTTGACCTATTATTATTATCATCATCATATATATATATATATTTTTGTTAATTTTCCCCTTGGATTCCATCCTCATTGCCGCATTCCACGGATGTATTTGATTGTATTGACTGTTATTTGATGCTAAGAAATTGTATTCTGGCTTTTGGACTGTCTGTCACTTTGGTGAAGGATATTATTATACTATATTTCTCAATCAGATATATTACTTCTAGTTCTGTTCATTTGATGCTCCAACTGTCAATTTAAATGTAGCTGCAACCATGGTTTACGCACCAAATCTCATGCCTTGGTCTAGAATGCAAAGAGCTCATTGGGATTGTCGTAAAACTAGTGTGAGGTAGCAGTTAGATGGGTTTGAATCGAATTACTTTGGTTTGGATTATAGTGGATTTAGATCTTTTTTGGGATTTATTTATTTATTTTTGGAGTATATCAGGTTTGTCCTTTTAGGTTTGAATTTTTTTTTCTTTTTATGATTAGATTATTTTAGGGTTGGATTACTCTTTGTAAAGATTTCGTCATTTTGTAATTTATGTTAGATGTTATCATTTGACATTATTTAAATGCTTGAATCTAAAAAAAAATCATTATCTTTTTCTAAAGTAAGTTTTTGTATATAAAATTATATATTTAATTATATTTGTATTTTAAAATCAATATTTGTTAACATAAAAAAAATATAAAAATAGCTTGTTATGTAAAATCAGTTTGTTAAATAATTGATTGTGGAAAATATAATATATTATCTTTTTAATATTTAAAACAATTGATTTGATTAATCTTAATATTTAAAATATAAATACATTATGATTTATATTATACATGCATAATATAACTGTGCAAACCAATAATTAAAAGTTCAGTAGTTGGTAAGCACCAAAAAGAAATACAACCTGATATATTTGTCTCAATGGCCTAAGCTTAAAACTAGATTTTGTAAAAATTCATGATTAAAAATTACTCAATATATATAGCATATGTGTAAATATTTTAATAGTTTAGCATTTTGATAGTTAATATTAAATGATTATGACAAGTAAAAATAGATGATATAATGATTTGTGGACATGAAAATTTTAGATACATACTATTACATGACACAAGATATTAAGGTAATATAATAATTTTATTAATTAATTAGGCTGTGATTAAAACAAAATAGTTACTTAAAAAATTTGTGAATCCTATAAGAATAGACAGTATTGACTAAACTAATTAAGTCTAGACATTAAAGAAAAATGATTAGTAATAATATAAGAATCATGTCTCGGATCACGTACTAATTGAGCTTTTGATTTATTTCAATAAAATAATAGTATGATTATTGGAATGACTGTAGGCCTGTAACTCATTAGTTAATAGTATAACTTTCAATATATTATTTTAAACGGCTATTAGATATATCACATGTACACATTTAATTTTGTTCGTGCTCTCTAATCGATTTTTTTTTTTTTTTAGTTTGAAAAATTGTGGGTACTTCTTAGTCAAGGGCCTCTTGGATAAAGTATTGATAGTTATAAGGTCCAATCTAGGTTTTGAAATGGTTTAGGTGAGTTAATTTAGAAGGAAAAGGCACTTGAGCTTAATTAAGCAATCTAGGGGAAAAATGGTAGGATGTAAAAATTGAGGCCCCGATCATAGAACACTAAGTAAAGTGCAAGTTGGCTTATTTGTGATGAAAGTGGAGCCTAGAAAATTTTAATCTAGACCATAATTTTTCTTAGATTCATGTATTTTAATCTAGATTTAGTTGAATTATGATGAAAGTGGAGCTTATATCATTTTAGAATAGGTTCGATCTTAGTGGAATGTGTTTAATCTTATGGGTTTCTTTGATAAGTGTTTAATGAAATGCTTGATCACTGGAGCTGAAAAATTGTATTGTTCAAAGACCTACCTTCAAGAGATAGGCCTAGGTTTACTTAATCATTGAGAAAGTCTTAATCTATGTTTTACAATGATTACACACTAAAATCTTTGGGAAATTGTCACAGCTTATAGACATGCTGCTTCAAAGCCACAATAAAAAGTTTTCAAAACTATTTTCAAGTAGGTTTTAAGTTTGGCTACCAGTAAGTTTGGCGATGAGCCGTACGCATTGTATTTAGTGAGTCATTTAGAAGATTTTAGTTACTGTTTGGATGTTGTTTCAGGCCCTAATAAGAAGGCGAAATTTGAAGGGAAGTCTTTAAAGGAAGGCAGCGAGAAGCGATGAAAAGCGAGGCATTGGAATGTTTCACTTGAGATTTCGGTTTAGCCTTTTGCCTTATATGTTGAGTCAATTTCTGGTCCCTTGTGTTTATTTCTTTATGCAATATTGTTCATATTAATGCCCTGGTTATGGACAGTCGAATGTTCGAAAAGTGTACTTCAAAAGTCGAGAATGAATCCAAGGAACCGAAAATGCTCATTTCAAAAAAGTATTGTGGGCTTGATTTTGAAGTTTTTGAACCAGGAATGAATTTTTCTTTTTGTGCTATAGGACTCCAATGTTTGGCAACCGGAGTGCACAACGTCCCAGTTTCGGCCAAGTAGATGATTTTGTGGGATTTGTTAATAGTTTTATATTAAACTACATTGAATAAACTTTCAAATGACGTATTGTACATTCGATTTCGAGTTTGTTTGAATAAGTTATGAATTTTTCTTTGTCTGCTATTAGACTCCCCTGTTTCCTGTGACAAGACTTGATTGAAAAAATAACCTTTTAAATGATTTTTTGGTTATTCTCCACTATTTTTAAATGAAACCTCTCGTCTGCAATCTTTGGAGTCCATTTGCATTGGGAGGTAGAGGTCAAAGTTGTCTCCTATTTAGGTAAAAGACATCATTTTCGAAATTCATCTTGATATTTTCATCGTATTCAAATACTTCGGAATAAATGTTATTTAGTCATCTTAGGATTCTGAAAGCATTTAAATGCCAAGTGGTAGGTTCTTAAAGGCTTATCTCAAGCCTACTAATTTTACGAAAATCTTTAAACTCTTTTGAATTCATTTTTCACATTTTCTCAAAATTTTAAAAAATTGCTTTGTTTTAATAATTAGTTAATTCTCAATTGATTTCTAATTATTTTGGTTTTTCAACATTTTCATTTTGGAAATTTTCTTCAAAAATTCTTTTTCTCTTAATTTTCAAACTTTATTCAATTTTCATTAAAACCTTTTGATTTGGATCACTACACGAATTGAAGCTAGTCCTTAACCATTGTAGATTACTTTTCTTCGTATTTGATGTTGGTCGTGAGGTACATTTTGAGTTATCCCCATTTGTTATTTTTATTTATGTTTTTCCCAAAATTGAAGGCAATGTTTTCTAGGTTAGAATCTTTTCTCAAATCTTTTGCCACTTCGATGGGAAAGATGTTGGAATTTGTTCCTAATTTGAAAATATTATTTTTAAAATATTAAACTGGAAAATCTTTTGAATGCAAAATTATATGTTTTGTTGAACTTCATAGAGCATAAGAACATTTTTTAGTAAAATTCCAAATTATTCATTTTTAAAATTTGTTATAGCATTTTTATAGGAATTATGGTTGAATATTGAAATTTAAAACTGAGGAAATCAAGCTCGTGATAACACACGATTAGTTTGTATTGATTCCCGAATGTTGTGAGGCGAAGTTAATCTTTCCTAATGCATAATTGACTACCAAACCCAATTCCATCTCTGGACTTTAAACATAGATTCTAAAATCAATCTTTTTAAAAAATGAATTTTAAAATTTTGAGGAAGAGGTTTTAATAGATATCTGATCACACTTAGACAAAAAATATCAATAGTGACTCCTATTTTCAACCATCTTGTAACATTTATATGGAAGGTTGAGTGAGCGATTCATTTTGATGGTTGAGATCGTATTTTGAGCAAGATTAATTTTTTCTGCCTTGGGATGCTAAGATTTGCCTTGGGGCATGTTACGACATCACATATGCAAATATACGAAAGAAAATCGATAAATAAAATGTTACATTAAAATTTAAGAATAATGAAATGTCTACAAAAATAATCACAATTTTAGATGCCATTAATTTTATTCTAAAAATATATATTTTAAATGATTTTCCAAAAAAAAAAAAGTTGTTCAAAATGGAGAGAAACGGTGATGAGATAACTTAACCATTTTTATATTTTTGATAAAAATGTTTATATGAAATGAAGCAAACATAGTGATAGAAATATTTATATAAAATAAAGCGAACAAAATGAATCTATCTTTAGTTCTTCATAGAAATAAATAAAATTTCATTCAACACAAACATTTTATATAGCTTTCGAATTTATAATATGACAATTCTCGTCTATATCATTATTTGCTTGCTCTTTTGGAATTCGAAATACTCATTTGTTTCGACGATTTATGTTACTTTAAATTATTTTGATGATTTATATTATAATAATTTATTGATAACAGGGAAATAAGAGTTTTTAAATGAAACTTTTAATGATATTTTGTTTTCAAATTTAATAAGAAATTAAACAATATGTATGAAATTAAATTTAACAATAACTATTAAGAAATTATTAAATGTGTTTGTTATCTTGACATGAATTTAATTTCTTTTTAATGTTTAAAGTAATTTTGATGATTTGATTATATAATTCAAATTGTTTTATACTATTATAGTTTCAATATCTTCACAAGTTACGAGTACAAAATATAATTAATTTTTTTAAAAAAGTTGTTATTTTATCTTATTGATATTTTAACTTTTGGTTAAAAAGTAAACTAGATATTAGAATAAAATTAATAATTAAAGTTTTATTTTATAAAAAAATTATTTAATTATAATTTAATCATTTTTCATTTTGGCATTGGATTATTACGGTTTATTATCGGGTCAGTCTTGAGTTTGAATCATTTTAGATTTGGATTGTTTTAGGTTTATATCATTTTGAGTTTGGATTATTTTAACCTTTAGCTATTTTAAATTCGGATTTTCTCGAATTTAGATCTTTAACTTTTTTTGTTAAATCAGATTTACATGAATTTAATTAACTATCATGAAAAGAATTTAATTTTATTTTTTTAAAGAATTTGTATTCAAACTCACATGTTAAGCACTTTCAAACTTGGAGAAATAACCAAAAGTACTTAAGGGATAAGGTATATTAGCGTTAGGGGATGATGCATTTTTCAGAGGATAATCCATAACTGTTTGAGGATAGTCTTAAAACTAGGGGAATGAACATATTCTATTAGGGTCTAAAATACATTTATACTTGGGAATGATGCCATTATTGTTTGAAAATATTACATAAATCTTTTAAAAAGATAATTCTAAATGAAAAGATAAAATGTTTTTTTTTTTTTTAATTTTCTTTTACCCATTACCATTTGGATTTGTTTTATGAAGTGTCAATGGAGGGTTTTTAGCTGATCTAAAAATATTGTCCTCAAAACATATTTCTCTATAACTAAATAGTGTACTTTTTATTGTCAGAACAAAAGGAAGTTATTTTCATTTTTTTAATAAATCAATGGTAAAATGTTTTTAAAATTTGTATTTTCAAAACAAAGTCGTTTTGCATGAAGAAAAGAAATGCTTAACTAACCCTCAGTACCCAAGAATTCAACATTTTGTATCTTTATTTGGGGATATTGCTTACTTTACGAGGATAACAATAATTTGGAACTTGAGAAAATAACCTAATGCTTTGCGGTGGCCAAACCAAGGTAGTCTATTAATTCGACATGCGTACTGCTTTTATTTTGGTGTTGATTCTGCATAACACTTTGGGTTTATCAGTAAATATTTTTTTATATATATTTATAATATATTTTTAAGTTTCTTAACAAGATATATTTATATACACTACAAATATACCTCTATTATGAACATGCATGTAAATTTATATGCAAATATTAATTTTAAAATTATAAATTTTTAATAATAAAAAAATTTAAACATAAAATAAAAATGTATAAAATTTTTTTAAGATATAATAAATTATTATTGATTAGGTTTAATAGCAAAATTTAATGAATATAATTTATTTTTAAATGTAGTTATAAAAAAAATTAATGATCAAGACAAAAAAAAATAGAAATTAGTTTTCAAAAAATCAAATAAGTAAAAATTTTTAAAAAATATTAAAAGATTCAAAATCTTGTATCAATCGGTATGAACTGGTATTGACCATTACAAATTGCTACGAGCCTGTATGATCGATATGGGCTGATATAAAAACCGAAATGGTACACTACTATCATTTTTGTTTTACATTAAAACTGACATATATTGATTGGCACCGATATGGTATCGATGATGACTATTGGCCAAACATAAAGATAAACAGAACTCAAAACTTTTTTAAAATTAATATGTTAAACTTAGCCAACAATCAAAATATAAATATATAATCTATTTACTTGATGGGCCGTTAAGAGATAAATATATAATGCATTATAAATTTTTTTGGAATGTCAAGATTAAACTAAATAAATATAAATTTCATTTTGAGGTGATCAATTTAATTATATTTAATATATAAATGCATATAAACCTATATATTAAAGCGATTTCTTAAAATTTTGGAGGGCCATGGCCCCACATACGATTATAGGTAGCTCCTTCGCCCCTGCCTAATGCATTTGGAAATAATGAACTTTTCATTTGGGAATGTTGCGTTCTTTCCAGGGGATAATAATGCATCATTGTTTAGGGATAGTGACGTACTTAATGAGTCGAACGTGTAAAACTTGTGCAATGAACCTAATGCATTTATTTGGGTTACATTTGATAATGCATAAGTTACAGGAAATAATGAGATAATTAATTAAGATATCAACACTTGGATCCCTAGAGAGAACCAAATGCCTTTGGGTATAATGTAAATTTAGGTTTAGGGAAGATGACATATTATTTAGGGATAATGCATAATTATTTGGGGATAATGACATAGTTGATGAGTTGAGCACTTCAAAGTTGAGACTTGGGACGATTTTGAGATAAAATATTTGTCACTACTTTAATTTGGAAATGTTTTTTATTTGTAACAAATTAGTATAATAAATGAAAAGAAATTTCATTTAATATTCAATTGATTTAAACATATTTATTAAAGGAAAATTAATTAATTATTATTAATAGTAAATTAAAGCATAATTTAAAAGTATTCTGTACTAGTAATAATTTTAATTCGATCAGTTTTCACTTTCAAATGTAATGATTTTTTTTTGAGTTTATTGATATTAAGATTAATTATATAAAAATAATTGGACTTGTTTCATTATAATTTAAAGTAACCTATATTATCTTATACATAACATGAAAATTAAATTCTGTTATTAGTATTGTATTAATTAATTTAATAATATATAAATTCTAATTGAATATTTGGTCAAATGATGTACATGTCATACGATTATATTTGATGTTACCATGTTAATGTAAATGTGGCCAAATCTTCAAACTAGATCAAATATTATATAATTTAGTTTTTCAGTATCACGATTTCTAAAGGATTTTTTTTTTTTTTTTATAGAAGATCCTGTTCTTGACTGTTATGAGAATCTTATTGGTGTGTATGATATATGATTTGTTATCTTGTTAATGGTAAAATGGTCAGATATTTGAATTAGATCAATAGAATATCATCTAATTTTTTTACATATCATTATTTTTATTTTTTTTAAAGTTTCTAAGTAATAAGTAGAGTTAATTAACTGACCCATTATTCTTATTAATTTAGCATTTTTATGAATATGATAATTAGCATTTTCTTTTAAATAATATTTACTATCTAACATTTTAATGGTGCATTTGATCAATTAGTATATATGATTATATTCAAATTCAATATTATTTTGACAGTGTCAGAATGGTCCAATATTCAAGTTTGATTAATACTGTAGCATATAGTATTCTATTTCTTACTGTAGGATTCGGCCATGCTACGCCTAACAAATCAAGATTTGATTAATGTGCAGCGGAAGCATAAACAATCAATAGTGAATCCTCTTAGGAATCATCGTATTTGCAAATTAATTGATCAAGATTTCAAAAACTCATATGAAAGATGGAATTCTCACATCTCTAACTATTTTGGATTGCCGAAATCCTCAAAGATAAATTTCTCCTTTTGATGCTTGTAGACAAAGAGTTGATTGTCACAACCCAAACAGTCCAATTGTCCGACCTCCAATGATGATACATACAAGTAATTAAGAATGTCTCCTTAATAATGGAATGGGGTGATTGTGATCTGTGCCAGTAGACAAGGTTCATAAACATCATCTTTGAAATCTAGCTTGAAATTTCAAAAAAAGTG
>JAQSVH010000013.1:15776505-15805201 GCA_029448705.1 Adansonia digitata
ATAAAGGAAAACCTTAAATCACTAACTAAAGTGATTAGTTTGCATTATTTACTATTATATGCCTCATCCAATATGATTGGCTCTAGGCTTATACTAACACTATTCTCAAACGCAAACTTGCAATAGTATTAAGAAAAAATGATAGGCCTACATGAAGGAAGTAACCCAGATGATGTAGATCAGGTGTGTCGATCCATTACGGAAAGTTTATAAAACTTTTAGGATTTATTATTTAACATTTAGATGTTTTGTTGTCAGTAATTATGGGCTAATTGTAAGGATATTATTTTTGAAAAATGTTTTACACATTTTTTTTGCATATAGATACCATACTAATTCTTCTATTTTAATAAATCGTAGTAGAATTATTTTACAATTTGACCTATAATTAAATTCATACTGAATTAACATACACTTGAAATGTTAAGGCCTAAATTTCAAAAGAGTTTTAAATTGGATTCCCTGCTAGAAATCTTACAAACATATTTAGTGGGAGCACATTATAATTATTAAAAGTGAATAATCATGATTAAAAGTGATCATAAGTTGTTAACACTTAGATGTAATTTGCAAGATTAGATATTTATATCCATGAGCCATCAAATAAATTATTTTGTTTTAAACTTATGAAAGTGATTAGTTTTAGATATTTAGATATTGGGCTAAACAAATTGATTCTAATAGTTGTGAGACAACTGAACCATATGATAAAAATCCAACTTTAGTGTAATCCAAACAGTTTCATCACTCGATAATACAGATTATTAAAAATGAATTCACATATTCTCCAATAATAGACAGTAAGAACAATATGATTGTTTTAAGTGCAAGTAGAAAATGTTAGTGTATGCCATTGAACCAATCAAATTGGGACATTGGATATAGACTCAATTAACTACATACACATTACTAGCTATTGTAGCAAAAGGTTTTCCTTCATCTTAGTGGTGTGATTAATACTCATGCAAACACTAATTGGATCAAACCCATGGAACTTTAAAAGGCCTTGCAAAAAAATTGCAATGAGTTATAATTATGAACTTTAAAAGACCATCATATTGTCAAGATAGGGCATTGGCAATGCTTAAAGACCAACTAATGCATGCCTTCTTACTTAAGAAGTAAGCAATTAATCTCATCAGTTGAAGTATGTGGATATTTAGGTTGGCATGGGTGCTTGTTTTATGGAAACAAGTTCACTAAGCATGGCCTGAATGATAACTCTATTTGGTATAAGCCATTCAAATGTTTATGGAATATGTTCTCATGTGCCAGTTGTGTATAATAGTCTTTAGACTTATGACGCCGAGTCATCTTGTATAAGGAGTATTATACTTTAATTCCATTACGAATGGGTCCCAATAGATGGATGCTTATGGTAGGGTAGTTTTAGGTATAGCATGAATCATATGGTGGATGGATGAGTGAGTCAGAGAGGACTCACAGCTCGTAGTGACAATTAGAGGCATATCCAGAATGGTCGTAACCATAGTTAATTGATTAAAGTCTTTTGCCAAAACATTATGAATTATGAGGAATCGTTCATTTTAGGTTTATGATCATTAACCATAAGTTGTAAGATCTAACATGGATTAAAGCATAAATAGACACTAAACCATGCTTATGTTAAATCTGGGGTATATGGTGGAAGGACAGTACTACATTGATCAGCTAGTTATCGAAAGGTTTTAATAAGGTCACATTAACTCTTCAACATTAGGGTAGTCATAATGGGTTTCTAGATCCCGCTCTTACCCTATGGATATAGTTAATTATATTCATTACCAACATGTTAGGAACCTAATGGGTCACACAATAAGAAATATTTGTTGGATTAAATCTGGGTTTTAATTAAGTATGACCTAATTAAATAAAAGGTAATTTGAATGGTGGACTTAATTGAATAGTTCAATTATATGAGATAAAATTAGATTTATGAAATCTAGATTTTTGTCTAATTAAGATATGAAAAATAAGATTGTATTATTAAAATAATGTTTGATTTAAGACATGATATATAAAGGTAGATAAACACTAGTTCTACTTGGAATAAGATTTCACCTAAATTTTGGATTTGATTGAAAACTCAAATTTCTGTCTTATTAATTTATTTATTATTCCTTGGAATATTATTGCAATATTAATTATTTGATAATTAATATTAAATAATATTAAAATTAAGTTAAAAGTAGTTTTAACTAAATCAAGGATTTTATATTGATAAAATCTATAGAGATATGTGTTACTAGCTAAATAATGTTTTCAATTTATTTATTTATTTTTATAATTATTTAATCATTTTATTTATTAAATAAATATTTTTTATTTAGATAAATAAATAATTTAAATAATTGAATTAAATTCAAGGAAACACCTAGACCTAGAAACCTATATATTACATCAAGCATGATATTGGTCTAAGCTTTCAAGGCCAAATTTTGGGGCGTAATACTAAAAGGAATTCGGCCAAAGGATAGGGAGGTTGGTTGACCATTTAATTAACCTAAAACAAGGAAAGGAGCTTAAATTGTTTCTGGGAATTTTAACTAGCTCAAAACTATTTGATTCTAAATCCAACTAAAAGTAGGATTGAGTTAATGTGTATGCATATATATATATGATGGCCTAAAAGCTTTATATAAGTTTGAGGTAAGAAGCTGCTGAATATATTGAGGGAATATATTTTATCTAGAAAAAAGTAGTTTTCTCAAATAATATTCTCACATACACAAATCCTTAAATATTGCACAATCTCTTTGAGGACTATTATGGTTGGCCCAATCTTGCTTCTTTCATTCTTTTTGGTTCTTATCAATTCAAGAATATTAGTTACCTTTTAGTTGAGGCTTACAAGCCTTCTAGCTAGCATTGTAGAGCCATTGGGTCTTAAGAAGGTTTCAACAACAACCTCTATAGATAATCATTAAAGGCAAGACACTTGTGCTGCTTGTGATTTTCAAGAATCTTTCAAGAAACCAAGTTCTTAGAATCCTTTTTATTTGTTTTGTTTTAAATTTCAACATCTAAAATCTAAGGTATTCTAATCATATGGATGTTTAATTCTTGAATTAAAATTTTTTAAGTTTACTACATGTAAATCCCTCTTTAAAGATTAGTAAAGAAGTCTGGTTGTTTCTGTATTTATTACTTCCATTACCCTTTTCTTTATTTTTTATTGACCTTAACATCCTAGATATGTTCGAGGTTAGACATTATGAGATGTAAATCACTTCAATTATCTATTTGCAAAAGTCCTTTATAAAAGTATGGATTAAAAGTTGATCATTGATTTAGTGATGAGGCAAGATGCACATAACTTCTTAAATCGCTCCCAATACTTATACAGAGATTCTTAATTGTATTACCGAATGCGCAAATTTATTTTCACATATTAGCAGCCTTAGGTGTAGAAAAATATTTCTCCAAGAAATATCTTTTCATCTTATTCCTTGTAGTGAGGGTCTAAGAAGCTAAATAATAGAGCCATTTTTGTGAAATTCATTAGAGAGAATGGAAAGGATCTTAACTTGATTTCCTTATCAGAAATACCAATTAGCTTCATGCTTGAGCATACTACACGAAACTACTTAAAGTGCTTATTTGGTTCTTCCCCGATAAAACCATGGAAAGTAGGTAAAAGATGTATCATTCCTAATTTGAGTTGAAAAGCAACATCAAGCTGAGGATATTCAACGCAAAGAGGTTGTTAGTCCAAAATTAGTGCCTTTAGCTCCTTAAATGTTTGATTATTCTGCGCCATTGTTTGTGCTTGCTCCTTGTTTAATTTATGATAAAATGATGTGAATTCCAAGATCCTTCGAAGATTATTATGATCCCTCTTTTTCTTGGAATGCTAGAACATACGAACAAAGAAAACCATGAATACAAAATTATTAGAACTAAAACTAAAAACAGAAAACAAAATCAAGTAACAAATAAATTGAAGAAAATAATCCTCGACAACAACGTCAAAAATTGATACACTAAATAATGTATTCCTTAAATCCTTGCACTAAATAATGGTTGTTATAGTGTATAATAGTAGGCAAGGGTTCTATCCATAGGGATTATTCGTAATTTGTAAGTTATTGATGCAAAACTTCTAATCTAGTATGACCTAACAAATTAAACATACTTCACAAAAAAAAAAATAAACTATGATAGGGGTTGATTGTATTGTGAGGTAAATAAAATAAGAAACATAAAAGTAAAACTAAAGTTTAAGGAAAAAATAACAAATGACAATAATGATGAAAAGTATGGTTAAGAATCATTTGCCACTTATAAACATAACTGTAAATCAATATCAATTTATCTTCAATAATCTTTTGAAACCATCAATTGTAGATAACAATAAGTTCTACTACCCCAATCTTTCCTTATTTTGTCTTTAAATAGAACAAGATCTTTATTTAATCTTTAACTATTAAATAACCTTGAATAAGCACTCCATTTTTATTTTAATAGAAGCTTTAAGATAAGAAAGATAGGTTGATCACAGTAGTTTAGATTATTTAACCTAGGTTATGTTCCACATCGCAATTAACGAAAACTTGACCATAGCCATTGATCATAAACTGCTACTAATAAAAAGGAAAATAAGACAATTACATATCAGGATTCCTTATCTAGCAGTAGATAAATATAAAGGTCTATTTAGTTGTGTATATAAACAAATTAAGATGAGAATCATAAACTACTTTTATGGAATAACATAAACAACTTCAATAGATAATTGTTAAATAATTCTAAAAATTAATTACAAAGACATGTTTAGGGCTTTGAAATCGCCCGTAGCCATAAACAAATTTAGTTAAACATGTTTGATATGTTCAAAAATAGATTCATAAGAAAATTCCAACAAAAATGAAAGAAAAGGAAAAGAAAAAAAGAAAAAAACTTAGGTTTAGTGGTTCATTGTAATCTTTTCCTCTTCTTTTTAGGCTTCTCCTCATTCTTCTCTTTTTTCCCTCTAACTCTTTTTCTTGTGCTCTTAGACTCCTCTTAGTTTTGACTTTCCTTTGAATACTAAGTTTAGGACCCTTATAAGTGCTCGAAAGATAACCCTAGGTATCTTATTCAAAGTAGGAAATTTGGATGTCACATTCAAAAATAGATTTAGTTGACCAATTATGATGCTTTTTAGGCAATTATCTGCTTGTTACTTGGAGTGCAAGGATTAAGCTTTTACCAAAGAATCTGATCTTTTTAACTCCATAATTTCTTTCATATTTGTAATTATGATATCATAAGCTCATTAACATCCTCATTGTCATACTTCTGCTTTATTCTCTAAAATAAATATGAAATAAAAAACAACATAAGTAATTAAATTAAGATAGAAACATAACAAAAACTAAGAATAGAAAGTGTATAAATATGTGTGATTTATGAACCATCAATCGTGTAAATGAGTAGCACAACCCTAAGGTTTTAGATTACTAAGATCAATTTTTTCTCTTGTCCATAATTCATAGGAAATAGTTGCAACTAATTTGCAAGGTACTTTATTTAGTGCATAAGCAATTGCCAATATGGCATCACCCCATAAAGGTGATAAGCAAATTTACCTAAACCATCATGGATATAACCTTGTCCAAAAGAGTTTTATGCCTTCTCTTTGTAACACCATTTTTTATGGAGTTCTTAGAATGCTTAGCTAACTATCTATTTCTTTTTCATAACATACATTTTTAAGCTGATCAGATAAATACCCGTATTCATCTGCTCTTAATGCCAAAAGATTTTTTATCTAGTTGATTTTTCACCAAGGTTACATATTTTCAGAACACTTTAGTGCTTTAGACTTATGGGAAATCAAATAGACAAATTCAAACTGTATGAAATTTTCAATAACTGTGATTAAAAATACTCCTCCACTTTGAGCCCTAACATTTGTCGAGCCACAAATATCAAAATGTATTAATTGTAATGAAAAATGGGCTCTTGTTCCTTTATCGAATGGTTTTCTTGTTTTTTTTTAGTTAGACAATCTTCATGTTATTGATAAATTAACTTTTTCAATAGGTCTTAATAATCCTTTTTAGCTAATTTATGCATTCTATATTGTCCACTATGATACATTCTAGCATGCCAAATGTTAACTTCAATATTTGTATCACCAGAAGATGTAATTAAGGAAAAACTACTATAATTTAGACTATTATGCAAAGATTAGTCAATATCCAATGCAAAAAAACCTTCTGTTAAATCTTTAGATCCATAATAAATTATTTCTAAAAACAAATCAACACTAGTACTATAGAAGTTCATATTAAAACCATATTTAAAGAGAACTACTATAGAGACCAAATTTTATCATATTTCAAGAGCAAATAAAACATCATGTAGGATCAGGGATCTCCTTCATGCAAACACAACTTGCAAGTGCTTATTCCCTTTACTTCAACCCTTATGTTTTTTTTTCTATATAAATCCATTTTTATTCTACATGGAATTTGATGAAATTTTGCAAACACATTTTGATCTCTTGCTACATGATCTGTGGCCCTTGAGCCTTCTTTGGCTTAATGCATTTATGAGCAAAATGATCTTTTTTGCCATAGTTAAATCATTTAACATTAGCTTTGCTCTTCTTCTTGCATTATGTCATAAGAGCGTTTCCTTTGCCTTGAGAGATGGCATTCGACTTCTTTAACCTTTTCTCTTTGTACCCGTTATATGGCTTACATTTGAAGCTTAAAGCTTCATGTGAACTTGTTCTAGCCATATATAAATTAGCTAGGCCTAGATGCTGTAATGTGATTTTCTTCTAATTTTAAATGGCATGAAGCATTATCAAGTTTTTCAATGTTCTCGATGTGAGTAAAGTGTACTTTCATATGCTTCTAAATGTCTAGCAAGGACCAAATGACTATTTGAACCTCCTCTATATCTGACAGAGTATAAGCAACATCTTTCAACTCATTTACCATGTTTGATATTTGCCTTTCATGTTGCCTCATATTATGATTTAGGTGTTTCTTGTAAATATCAAACTTAATTGCGAGTTGCTTAAGTCTAGTAATTAATGTTTCACCAAACTTCATCTTAAAAAGTAGTTCACATTTTTGTTGCTTTCTCATGCTTTCTAAGTTCTTCCATGATGTCATTCTCTATATTGTTCAGCAACATAACGTAAGTAATGAAATCCTTCTTTTTCCAAGCTTCACAAGCCTTTTGGTCTCTTTTATGTTGGGTCATATTCTCATTTTCAAGCTCCTCTAAGACATTTAAAATGTCAAGAACTTCTTAATCTTCTAACACATTCTGGATTTCATACTCCAAATCTTAAAATTATCCCCATTGAAATTTTCACCTTTGTTAAAGCTCAAAAACAATATTTTTTGACGTAGATGCCATTTCAACAAAAAAAGTATTTTACATTGAAACATACCTGCACTTATTAACGGTTAGCATTCAAACACACATATATTTTATAATCCTAAATAATCAATGACAATCATTACTACAATATGAAACAAAAAGTTTATTATGTTTCTTAACAAAAAAAATTTTAAATATATGCAATTATCATTAATTTATTTTATTATAAAAAAATCTAATACTAAAATAACAAATATCTTTAGACCTTTCACTTAGTGCAATATACTTATAAAATGCAAAATATTATCACAAAGATAAATAGTAAACATTCTTACATATTTATAAAATAATTACATGAAAGTAGTTTTATTACTTATACAAAAGAAAATCCATCGTTTTAAAAACAAACTAAAAATTAAACATTTCCTAGAGTATATGTCTTTAAAGAAAAACTAATATTCGATAAGTTCTCATATTAGTTTTTGGACTCTTTGTATTTGAACTCAAATCTTACTAACCATTTGTTCAAACAATTTTCATCGTTCCTTTTGTAACATATATAGAAAAATGTAACAATGATCATATAAACAATATATGTTTATTACGATTAATAGCACATTTTGATTGATTCATTTTTCATTGCCTCTCATAGTTTAATGCGAAAAAAATTCAAATACTTTAATATATATTCGCTTTATGTTACATTTACTTTATATACATATAATCATATATTCATAAGAATCATACTGTATATTATGGTCAGACCTTAGCAGCGAAGCTATATAATCGTGATTTACATTATACTATAATAAATGTTTTACCAAAATAAATATAAAATAAACTTTTAATAACAAAATTTTATAAAGCATAACATTAAGGCATTTGAAATTTTTGAATGCAATTGTTTTTAATATTTTATATATATTATATAAGCTAAATCGTATATAGTAAAAAATATATAACAACAAATAAAAAAATCACACCATTGATGTAAATAACTCAATCTTATACACTTAGTATAAGAACTGATGGCATTCGAATATATTCATATTTGGATTTTACGAACATTAAATCAGGCATTCAATTGTTACAAAACACTCATTTGATATCAAAAAATTAAACCTAAAAGCTCTAATACCAATGAAGATTATAACACATAAATAATTTATATATACATTAAATTGCATAAATTAAAATATAGGATTTTTAGTGGAGTAATTGGTTTGATTCATTGATCGAAGGTAAGATCACAAGTTGAAAATTGTCTAATTTCTACAATTCTTCATAGATGTAGAGAGCTCCCAGTATCGTGTTTTCTTGAGAGATATATTTTTCTCTTATATATTTTTCCAACTGAATGAATTGAATTCTTCTTAAGGCAGCATGGATTAAATAAGAAATTAAATTCATTCTTATGGCATAATGAATTAAATAGAGAATTTTCTTTCTTTCTCTCTTAATTTTCTTAAATAAATCATAACTTCCTTTTGTAAGTTAAAGTTGAAAAGGTGTGCTCTTATGGGTGATCATTTCTAACAAAACTTATTTTCTTTCTTTTCTTTTTCAACCTTAAAACTTAATGAAAATCTTCTTTTATCCTTGTTAAAAAGTTTCTCTTAGTTACTTTTATCTTCTTTTATTTTTGTTTGTTAATTGCCCTTTGACGATTTAATGTTTTGGCATGGACAAAAATCTCATTGATGTGGGAAAGAACATTTTGTAAATTGCCTAAGCAATTATTCATTGAATCGGATCTAAATCATCATAAGTGCTCGATTCTAACAAAAACTTATGTATTGGGTAAAGAATGATAAAGTCTAATAGCTTCAATTATAGCAATAGTTTTAGGACTAGTTTAGTATTGATGCTTAAAAATTTTGGGTTGAAATTATGCATTTAACAATTGTGGTAAAAATATGATTTAATTAATTTTTAAATGTTTCATACTATTATAAAAGAAGTATCGTGAAAAATAAAAATGTTAAAAATATACTTAAAATAATAAAAGTTTAGAAATATGAATAATAAAGTTACTATATATAACATCTTTCGAACTGCTAAAACATGATTTTTTTTAAGGTTTTCTTTTTTATTTTGAGTTACAAAAACTATGAATTTAACAATAAAATTTGTTTACACATTTTGCATTGAGATTGGTGAGGAATGTAACTTTGAACCTTGAAAGTTATTGTTAAGCCAACCATAAAACTAAATGGGATTGAGTGAATCAACTACCTTCCAAGTTTGAATAACAAATTTAATAATTAACAAGAAAGCATATTACGTATAATTAATGTAGTGCACTTGCCTATTACATAATGTAAAACTTTTAACCTAATTCTTTGTTATAATTGAATAGCCTAATTATACTAAGACTATGTTGGATTAGGGTAATGGAAGGGAAAATTATTCATTTCTCTTGTTTTGATAAATTCTTTTTCTTACCTGAAAGAAAGTATATAATTAAACCTTGAAAATTATGCTAAACCAACATAAAAACCAAATGGATTTGAGTGAATCAATTGCTTTCCGAGTTTAAACAACAAATTTAATAATTAAGATGAGATATATTATGTATAATTAATGCAGTACTATTAACTAATTACATAATTTAGAATTTTTTGCATAATTTTATGTTATAATTGAATAGTCTAATTATACTAGCATTATGTTGGATCGGATTATGGGAAGAGAAAACGATTTCTTTCCCTTATTTGGATAATTTTTTTTTTTTTTGTTACTTGAAAAAGACTAAGGGAGTTGAGTATCCCTTGCTTTGTTTAGAAATATCCATTTTTATAAAGTTTCAATTTGAAGAAATTTGAGATAAAAAGTAAGTTATCTAAATAATAGATATATAACTCTTTTTTTTCCTCACCCTTCGGTTTTTTTTCTTTGCTTTCCTTCTACTTTTTGCTCTTTTATTGCCGATCTAAATGTACAGTAAGAAAAAGCCCTGCCCTCCGCCTATTAAAATGATTACATTTAGCTGTACCCGCATTTTAACCCTCTTGTTCTCTCTTCTCTTCCCTTAAAAACCCACCCCTTGATCCATTAACCTATCATCTCCTTCCAAATTATAATATTCCTTTTTCATCAACAAAATATGTTCAAGAAGACGGTAGAAGCTAAGGCCCAGCAGAGGCTATCCGGAGCCGACAGGAAGAAGCTGAGGCGCACCATCCGAGACCGATTTCCCAGGGCTGCTGATGCCGACATCGATGCCTTGCTTCCTCCCAAGGTACCCATTTCTATTTGTTCATCATAATCATCTTCTTCTTTTAATTCCTTTATATTCGACATCTTCTTTCCTTGATAGGCTGAGATAACTGTTGCAAAGTTCCAAAATCGAGTCCATGTGTATGGTGTTGAAGGGGGCTTTCCGCTGTTTTTCGATGTCGATGGCCGTGGCTCTGAAATATACCCCACTGGTTTGTATCTTTACTCATTCTTCCATCCCTGCTTAGTTGTATTATTATATTTGTTCTGCTAGTTATGGTGGAAAACAAAAAAGCCTCAAGGAATTGTACTTGAATTTTAGTAAGTGAAGAACCTACCAAGTTGGTTTGGCTCTGCAAATTACTTTTTAGAGTTTAAAGGAAAATCATTTACTATTCTCAGGTACAGTTGTATGAACTTTTGTTGGTTTCGATGTACAAATTACTTTGTTGATTTCAGTGGCATGGCAAGCAAGTATGTCTGTATGAACTCAACTTAAATTAACCTAAAGCCTAGACAAAATAAAATTTGATGAAGAAACCTTGTATATCTGATTCGACTTGGTTGGTAGTTTTATCCTTAGTATCTTGCTTCAATGAAACTCAAATCTGAATATGTCAATCAATGGTAGAGGAATCATCAACCTGAATTTAGATTGAGTGGCTGTATTCCAACGGGAAACAAAAATTTGCAGCATATATCAACGTTTTAAAACAATAATCATAGTATACGAGCAAGCTACAATTTAAGTGTTATAGGTGAAGATTGAACAACTTGTTAGTTATACGTCCGTTGTGATCCTCAACATGACACTAGCCATGATTTTTTTTCCTTGAAGTGAAGGCCATAGAATGTTAACGATATTAACCTCACATGACCTCAAATGGTGAAGTTCTTTCTTTCTTTATATTCATATTTCTATATGTATATATTCCAGTATTAATATTTGTTACCTTAATTTTCTATCTTGCAGTTTTTGCTCTCTGGCGGCTCCCTGAACTTTTACCTTCTTTTATGCTTAAGGGGGGTGAGGTTTCTCGATTTGTCATTGGAGGGGCAGACCTGATGTTCCCTGGTATTAGTGTGGCTGCTGAAGGTCTAGCTTCATTTTCAGCTGGGGAGCCATGGGCAGTAAAAGTTCCTGGCAATCCAGCACCTATTGCAGTAAGTTTTATCTTCTTTTCCTTTTCTAGTTCTCTATACTTCACATCTTATATCTGTGTAGTCAGTTTTGGTAAAATTGGATTTCTTTTATTCAGGTTGGGTCCACCACTATGAGCAGTGCTGAAGCGTTAAAAGCTGGTTTGCGTGGGAAGGCTTTACGGATAATGCACTATTATCGTGATTTACTTTGGCAAGTATAACCGTCAACTACATCAGAAGTTGATTAATGAGTGACTTCATCATTGACATGCCAGATGGATCTTTGCAGGGAATCAGTTGAGGGTCATCATGTTCCTAATGCAGGTTTCTTGGAGGATGTTGTCTTGCAGGATCCTTCATTTTTGGCATCAAATCAACCTTCTGATTCATCTGAAGGTGCTACTCATGAGTGCGATGTGCAACAAAGTTCCATTTACAATGAAAATATAGAGGAAGCTGTTGATGTAAATGATGCTATATCTGAAACATTTGGTGCTTCAACACCAAAAGATTCTGAGAATGCTGCAAAAGAAATTACCACTGATGCCTGTGATACATCTAATGTTGCTGCTGCCAAATCAGATATTGAGCTCTCGTCTCTCTCCATTGAGGATGTGGATTCCCATTTGGATAGATGCCTTTTGCAGGCTTTGCATACAACAGTAAAGGATAAAGACCTTCCAATACCTGGGAGCACATTGTGGTAAAAAATGCTTAAATTTATATTTGTGTGCTTATCTTCCTCCTCTCCTGGCACCTTCCTCTTTTCTTCTGTCACACTTTTGGGGCACATAAAAGCTTACACAAGCATGAACAATATTTATGAAGAAACTAAACAATAGTTGCTTTTTGTTTTTTGGTCTGTTTCTATGGATATACTCACTGCTATAACTATACCGCCTACGAGAAAAGCGAAAAGCATGCGAAGCATACCTGACTTTTCTTTCGTGCAGTGGTAGCAGTACTATTCTGAAATTCTTGCTTTGTGTAGTTTCAGAGCTAGTTTTTGGTTGATTTACTTCTGTCAGTATCTTTCTATTTCTTAGGAGAGAAGTAAGGTTCTAATGAAAAGAGAAATACAAATAAAGTGAATGAATTTGCATTATATGGACACATACGAGAAATGAAGATTAGACATTGTATAGGCAGATAATAAGAATCAATTCTGTGAAACATGAAAAAGATGCAAGTTTGAAACTATGGGGATGATACAACAAAATTTATTGGGACATGAATGTGAAACAGGGTGCAGCTCTCTTATTAACAGTTTGCAAAATTTATTTTTTCTCCTTTTCTATTCTTTTTCCTATCTTTCTTTTCTTCTTGGTGCTGCATCTTATCAGCATCACCAATTGCAACAAAAATTTGGCTGGCATTCCAAACCCGATAAGATTCCCCTCCCTTGACATCTTGTTTTTACCCCCTCTTTCTCATCTTTCCCTTGTTTCTCTCCCATTTTTCTCTGTTCTTCAAATTAGCTCTCTTTCCAGTGTCAGAGCTGGTCTGTTGGTGCCATACTGGTGTCAGAAGGCCAGATCTGACGCCTCCCCACTCCCTCTCTCTCTCTCTCTCTCTCTTTGCAATGATTCTCTATCTTGGTTCTCTATCGCACTCTAGTGCTGATTTGGCTGGCGGACGCTAGTTTGGCACTGAATGGCTAGATTTGACACGACTCCTCCCGTTTTCTACCTTCCCTATCTATCCCTTTTGTTCTCTTTGTTTTTTGCGCTTGGGTTTGTAGATTTTTTTTTTTTTTAATCTTAGGAATTTAAGAAATCATTTATTTTAGAAAAGGAAATAATTTTAACTTTCTTATTCTTATTCAAACATGGCTTGCAACAATTTCATTTTCTAGAATTTTTTTTCCTTCATTGGCACATCTTTTTTTCCTTTATAATATTCCATCTCCTTAAATTTTGACCTGAAATTGCAAATTTCAACAAAATTAGGGTGGCAAGAAGAAACTAACTTAAATACAACCAAGTTATTTGACTAGGGGACTTGACCTTTAACAATTTATTGTAATGTAATATTAGTCTGACTTGTATACTTAAGTCTAATGAATTGTTATGGTTCTATACCTTTTTCTTTGACTAAATTGCTGCTTTTACCATGGGTTTTTCTTATTTGTAAACTTTTTTTTATTAGGTTGTATATATTTTATTTTTCTGGTCATAAGATCGTTGTTTTTTAACAAAGAATGAAGAGTTCCTTATCCTTATAAAGTTGGGATAGCTGATTGAAATTTCGTACGAATAGAAATTTCGAGAGCATAAATTTGATAAAATATGATGTAAAAAATGTGGGATTTTATGGCTATTATGCCATGAAGCTCATAGACTTTGGAGTCCTTAGTGTACCGATGTTGTATCCATGTCCAAGGATGCGCATCTAATACTCTGGAATATTTGTTTAATATGGAGGGAAATGCCAAAAAATTATAAAGTATTTGGTTATGGTCAAGACATGACCAAGACACACTTGACATTGATTGGATATGGTAGTGAAAATGAAATGACAAAGTTATAGCTGTTCTTAATTGGAAGGACATGCAGAAGAGAAGAGAGAGAAATGTTAAGGATAGATGGACCTTCCTGTGCTTTGCTTTCATATTAGAGATAAAAGCCATTAGTAAGGTGATTTGATCAAGGGAGTGGAAGCAATTGCAATTGAGAGAACTTATTTTATAGAATAGGCCACTAAATTATAAAATTGAGCAGGATCAAGTAGGCATTTTGGTTGAAAAGTTTTAACATTCCTCTCTCTCTCTCGTGTCTATATATGTGCTTCCTAGCTATTATATTCTTTTAGATGATCTTGCCTGTTTTTAGATGTCAATGTTATCGCTAGACATGCTTATAAGATTTGCTTTATGCTCATTATTGGACCAGGTATCATTATTTTCTCCAATTTCTTACTTTCCAGGCTTTTTTGCTTGGTGTAGGTCAAACCATGTGTTACCTTGTAGACCGTCAGGAATCACATTAGATATCAAGAAATCATCTCATAAGAAGTTATCAAAGTGGCTACAAGCCAAATCATCTATGGGACTGGTTTGTTTCCTACATTTTTTTTTTCTTGAAATTAGTGACATCATATTCTATAAACTAGGTCTGCTAATGCTCATTTTATTTAATGGTTTGTGTCATTATTGCTACGTTTGGGTTTTACTCTGTTATTTGGATCATTGCTCTAAATCTGAAAGGCTAAAACATGCGGAGTCTGTCATTGAACTTTGAATGAGCTAGCCATTATCTTTTGATGTTGCAACATTAGCCTGATATGATTGAAAGATGACATTTTTATCTTTTGATGTTGCAAGTATCATTAGCCTGATATGATTGAAAGATGACATTTTGGCTCTAAAGTGAGATATATGTCCTTTAGTGCCTCTGTGAGTTAAAATATGTTGTGTCTGGTTTTTACTTGAAATATGAAGTAAAAGTACAATAGAAAAGAAAGTTAAATGGTGTATTTACTTTCTATAAGGTATCCACCAGGGTGCAACTGAGCTTCTTTTGGTAGATGCGTGATATGAGGTTGCATTGAGACTGTCTTGTGTAACTTCGGGCTCGTTTAAGCAACTATGCTAAAACAAATAAGAAGTTATATCAACGTATGAAGTTTGGCAATTGCATGTTGTTCCTTTATATTAAGATAAATAATTGCTAAAACTCATGTCTTTATTCTGATCTTTACGATGGCTGCATCATTCCTTTTTCTTCTGATCTATTATTGCATCTGAGAGTAGGGTAAAGGGTTTGAGGTTCTCTGACTTTAGGCATTAAAAAAGTTAAAAAGCTGGGAGCTTTTATGAGGTAAGAAACATTCTAAGGATATGGTTGTGAGCTTCTGGTTGCTTTGAAACAAAACTTTCTAAGAATAATCTGTTATGTTTAAAAATTTTATTGTTTCCAGAGAAATTAACCACATTGTTCCTTTCCATACAGTCTTGAAAATTCTCAAACTCCCATAAAATGACAAAACCAAGACTAATGAGGCAGGGAAATTTTAGTTTAGTTTCAAATTGGTGAAGTCTCTATTAATATTTAATCCGTCTAAAAGTGTTGTTATGGTGGCCTGAAATTGATACAGAAAAGAGCATCCCCAAGTTTCTAGATGGCTAAAATCATGATCAAGCAGTCAAAAGCCTAAATCAACCATAGGCTTCTCCTTACAATGGGTTGCTTTGTATTTTTCTATTAATTATTTTATTTTGTATTTCATGATCATTGTGAATGCTTTAACAGATAACGATAAAAGAAGACAAGTACAAAAAAGAAGCCATGTTAATTTCTGTTGATCGAGGCCACCCAGAATACTTACAATTCAAGCCAGAAAAGCGACCAGTAGAGAAAGTTGATCAGACTGGTGAATCTGCTGCCAGTGAAGGCCGTTCACAAAAGTTGCTTGAAGTGGTAGAGGTCTACAAGTCAAGTGTGCATGTTAATCCCATTTTCGCTTCTGTTGGAGCGGACACTGGGAAACTGTACTTAGCTTCTGAAGCTTCTGATATTGTCTTCAAGTATGTTGAGAAAGAAAATCAGGTGAAGCAAACAGACAAAGCCATCGTGGTATTAGATGCAACTTTGTGTGATGCATTATTTAAGGGAGCTATCAAGAAGGGATCAACATATCCAACTGAGATCCACAAGAAAGATTTAGGAGCAGCATTTATAAACCGTATGCAGGCCCACCACATTGTGACTAGAGGAAGTGAATCAGTTGTAAGGAAAGGTGCTTTGAAAACAGTTCAGATAGTGACTGAACGAAGGCAAGGCAATAAAAAGGTGACAAAAGTTTCAGGTTTGGAAACCTTCCTCATAGATGCTGAAGCATTGGCATCGGAGTTGCAGAAGAAGTTTGCTTGCAGTACAACAGTGGCAGAATTGCCAGGTTGGTTTTTCTCTTCATTTTTGATGATATTTGATTATATTGCTTGGTCAGTATAGAAAGAGTAGAGCTATTCATGGGCTTGGCTACTTACCCATGCACAAAGGCAATTATATATAAACATATAACTTAACAGATTCCTCTATGTAGATAGGGCTTTCTTGATAAATACCTTTCTAGGACTTTCTTAAATAAATACCATTTTAGCATCTTCATTTGTGTTTGCCTTCTCCATCTTTCACCAAATCACGCATTGTCAACTTTTTGCCATGACAACTCTCATGAGCAATTCTTTCTTTTAAAAGAACAAAATCATTTGGTAACCACTCATCATTTCACACATTATTGACTTTCTTCCATGACCCATCTTAAAATTATCAAATTTGCTTGAACCCCATAAAAACCCGCTCTAACAAGAAGTTGGCCCAATTTAACCATTAGAAGTCGACAACCCAGGCCCATGCAATGTGAACAGAAAACAACTCGAACTTGAAATGACCTTAATTTAAAATAATCCAAACTTGAATCATCTGAAAAATAAACTCTAAATTATTCAAACTTAAATTAATTATAATTTTATTTTTTAAAAGTATTAATTTAATAAAATAATAAATAACATAAATATTAATTTATTTTAAATTTATAGTTTTAAATTATTTTTAAAAATTTTCTTTACTATTACAATTTTATTGAATTTTTAATATTAATCTTAATTATGATTAAAAACGAATTAAAAGCAATTGATTGTTGTTATTTAGACCTGAAAATTTTGGACACAAGAAGAAAATGGGACGTGCTTAATAGACACTAAAGCACTATAATAAACAGAATTAACATGAAGGTTAAACACGATTAACGCTACACGTTTAATATACGTAATGTATTTGTGTTTAGCAGAAAATATATAAATTATTGAAAATAATATTTTAATATTGTAATATTATTTACCAAGCTCTTCTTTTGGTTCTGAAAGTGGAACAAAAATAAAATTTTTAGAAGCAGAAAACAAGAAACGCTACAAACTGACCTCTAGGGAGATAGAGCATGAAAAGAAAATAAAAAAAGGTGTGTAGGATTTGAGCTAGAAAAATGGAAAGAATGAAAGTTGTCATGAAACTTCCTTTCATATAAAATTTTCAGGAGTCAAATACAGCAAAAGATGTGATATGACAATTCTTGTTTGCATGTTCTTATCTAACTTTGGTGAAAGACAAAACCAAGTCTTTGGCTATTATAGAACTTGAAAACTCCTATCAGTCTATTTCTTCACGTGTAATTTGGCAACTGATTAAATTAGTTGACCTGGATCTGTCAGCCTGAAAATTGCTGGCCATTGTGAGTCGGACTCAAGGATAGGGAGATTGAAAGGATGTTCCTGTAGTCTTTCTTTATCTATTCATGTTTCTCTTTGAATATTCTCATTGTTACATGCATTCACTTGCATCCTAAAGAAGTACATGAATGCAAGAAATTTGCGCTGTTTATGTATTGAAATGTACTTGGATTTCTAGGTAAGAAAGGGCATGAGGTTCTTATCCAAGGTGGTGTGATTGACGATGTTGCAAGGCATCTGATTGAACAATATGGAATCCCAAAGAGATACATTGAAGTTCTTGATAAAACCAGGAAATAAGATGCGATAAACGGTTAGTTTCTCTTCTATGAAGTATTATATCATTCTTAACTTGTTAGGACACAGTTGCTGAGGTTAGGTGCATGTTTTGTTCATCTATTTTGTCAGTATTTGTGTGTGTAGGTGTTGTTGTTGTGTTGTTCTTGTTGTTTCCTTTGTCCTTCTCCATTTTTTTTTCTTTTTAGACTACTTCTAATGATAATGATTATTATGATAAAAATGGGAAGTTAGGGGCTTATTTATTAAAAATAAAAACTAAACATTTGGCAAGTAAGTAATGGTTATTGATTTCGAATTTGGGTTTTTGTTTGTTTTGTTTTGTTTTTGTTTTTGTTTTTTTTGCCAGTGAGCTTTGATTAACATAATTAAAATTACTCGGTGCAAATAATAATAGTAATAGTAATAATGAAGTGAGGTTTTGCAGCAAGTCAGCAACCGCATTGCTCCTCCCATGACACTGTTGCCACAAAGTGTCTCCCTCCAGATTTGGACCTAACTCTTTCAGCAGGAGAGATCACGCACCAACCATTGAGCCAAAATCCTTCATTCAAACTTTAAGAATTTTGATAGTTTCAACTTTCATTTTGCTAAAGAAAATTTTTTGATTTTAGAATTTTGAAATTCTCTCAAACTCAAACCCATTGGTAGGTCTTACCATGCACTATTTGAACTATGATTGTGCCCAGACACAGGACTAGAAACTTCTGTGGGAGTTAAGGATAGTTTAACATGGAGTAGAAGAGTTGGGTTTGTATGGTTTAAGAGCTGAAAGTTAGCATTAGCACTATAGGTTGATTGGATAGAAGGAAGGTTGGATTCTTAATTCTCCTTAACTGACATAAACTACAAGTAAAAAACCTTGGGAAAAAATTATGTGGCATAGCCTTGCATGACTTAATTGACATACCTAACTTGCCTGGAAATGAGTCCTTTCCAAATTTACAGAAGGCCATCACATGAAACCGAAAGCAATTTCTAATCCCAAAGAAAAACATAAGAAAGAAAAAAAAAACCCAAAGCATACTCTGCCATCAACTAATCTTATTCTTGGAAAAATCAATGTTTTTATGTATTCTTCTAATTTCTTCTGTATTAAATTACTATGGTCTGAAGTAGATATTATTTTTAATTGTTTCTTTTAGTTATTGTTTTCTTTGACACTTTGAGATGAAAATATTAAAAAAAAAAAACCAGAATATATATATTTCAGGGTTGAGAAATTCACTTTGAATGTTTTCTATTTACTTCTAACTGTCAAGAATGAATACCTTATTTCTTATTACTGAATTTATATTATTTCTTATTATTTAATTTATATTATAATATTAATTCTATTGTATAATAGTATAATATAATGATCAGAAAGAGAGAAGTTCCTATCTATCTAATACAATACTAAATTAAACTTGTAGCATCATGATGATTTTGTTCTCTTTTGTCTCTCATTTGCCACCTCTTGATGTAAGATCTATTAGTATTTTTATGCATCTAAATTTTTAATAGAACACAACTCCTAAGATCTATCAATATTTTTATGTATTCTTCTAAATTAATGTGGCAGAAATTGATCTGAAATTTTGAAGCCTGCATCTTATAACTCCAAAAGCTAACAATTCCTACCCAACCCAGTGCAAGCATTTGCCACGTCTTGATGTAAGGCAAGTTTAGGGAGGAATAAAAAGGGTCTTCATGTCTCACAACATAATTGGAGTTTGTGAAAGTTTTCAAAATAAAATCTGCAAAAATAAGAGAGTAGTATTGTATATAATATAAACCTTCTCATATGGGTCTGACGGGAAAAGTTAAAAGCAAAAGGTGTAAGGAAAATGAATGAGCATGGAAGTTGAGTATTCCATTTAAACGCATGACTGACTGCTATGAGCTCTAAGTTCTCTGAATTTGATGTATTGAAAGTCTACTGTACTCAATTGGTGGTATTATCTTACTATCAATCATGTTTAGAAGGTTTTTGTCTATGATTGTGTATTTTACTTGTGTTCTAAGCACCACAGTGATAACATAATGTCAAATACAAATTCAAATTGTTTACTATTGAGTATGGACTTAATACCATGACTTAAGAGTTGGTCCCTCCCAAAAAAATATCCGGAGCTATTTTTGAATGCTTGGCTTATATTATCTTTGCCTGCTAAAATTAATGCTCGCTGGAGAGTCTGATCGAAGGTCAATTTAAGCGTTCATTGTAATATAAATGCATGTTGATAGTGATATTTTTCCTCCTTTATATTCATATCCATACATTGCATGTTTATATGGAAGGAAAAACATGAATTCATTGGAAACTTTATTGTCCTTCCAGGTTTGCGAGTTAATATATCGATGGGTGAAGGTAGTTATGTTATTAGCACTGCTTAGTGTCAATCTGTTGGAGGATCAGTGATGCAACTGCAAATGGGCTTTGATGTGTTTCATCATATTTTGTGATTCAACAGTAATGGAAGGCTTGAAATGTCAAATACCTCTTTATCATTTTTTTTATCACAAAGCTAACATCGGCTGGGCTTAAAGACACAGCCTCTAGGCCTCTGGTATGATGTCAGTGGTTTGAAATAACCTTTGCTTAGGTACCTTTCATCGCACTTGGTTTTTGCTCTACAGCATCAATATGAACATCAATGGTATTCCAATATTAGGTTTACTTTGTCTTTTGTTGGATCTTTTTGTTTTGTTTATTTATTAAATACTCTTTTTGTTCTTGTAATTTGAACGGATTTTTGTGCATATATGAGGGAAGGAGGGGTTGATTTTTGTCCGAAATCAATTCATTTATATCACATTTTCTATGCCAAGTTTTTGTTTTTTGAATGTTCTTTACCATGTTTTCTAAGGTGAACCTCTTTGTTTTTATAGGTTTTTTTTTTTTTCTTTTTCATGGGGATAAAATAAGTCTTTTTAAGCTAAACTTTTTGAGTTGTTTTATTTTTTTAAATGGAAAGTTTCAATCTCTTTTTATTAAAGAAATCTAAATTGTATCAGTGGACATGTTATTTTTTGTTTTGATATTGATATGTACAATATCAATATGTTTTTATAAAAATATGTGCAATATATTTCATGGATTAGTATTAGATATATTGGTTGTAAAAATTTGTTGACTCTGTAAATGAGTTAAGAATTTCTGGTGTGGTTTTTTTTATTATATTTAAGAGTATGTGTTTTTTTGTTAACGTTGCTTGCGGAGTTTAAAAATTTCACTAGTAGTGGCTAGGATAATTTTCTTATATTTCATTTCACTTCATTTTTACATGTAAATAGAGATTTTAAATATGGTAGATATTTGATATTTAAAATTTTTAAATTTTAAATAAATTAATGAATATAAAAGTGTTATCAAATATGTTGGAAATGAATTAAATGTATTGATTTACCTTAGAATTGATATATATAGTTATGAGTTGGTATGATGTACTGGTAATTGTTGCACTTTTTTTACTTTTTTGATTGTTAATTAAATTTTTTTTTTCTGAAAAATATTGTTCACCATTTTTAATGTACAAATGTTAAAAACTTCATTGTTAATTAAAATTATATAACTTTTTCTGAAAAGAATATGCTCACCATTTTTAATATACAAATGTCAACACTTAAATTTCCTTCCCCTTTTTTTTTTAAAAAAAAACTCAGGATTGACACAATTTAGTAAAATTGATTGGCATTTTTTTATAAAAATTTTGTTTTAATGAGAAGAGATAAAAAAAGTCAATTGTTTTATAAAATTTTTTGAAAAGGGAATTTTTTAAGTTTATTCTTTCTTCATAAATGTTAGTAAAAATGATTTTGTCTTCCAAAAACGGTTGGGTTCTCTAAAAATTATTATTATATTAAATAGTCACAAAATTGTGCATCAAAAGTAGCTTAAGGGGAAAATAAAATTTTATTATTTCACTAAATTATTTTTATTCATTTTTATCCTGTGCATATTATTTTAGTCATGTATGATGATTCAAAGATGAATCGACGACGAAATCCTAAATCTTCCTAGAATTTTCATGTGAAAATATTCTTTATAATTTTTTTTCGAAGTATTGGAAATTTAGAGAAATTGTTCAAATCAAAGGCTTTTCATTTACTTTTAATAATAAATATTGAAAAATAAAAAATGATGATTCTTTAGAAAAAATATTCCTATGTAAAAGTTAATTTGTATGACATTGTCAAAGCATTGTGGTGAATTCATTTATTTTATAAAATAATATTTTCTTAATAAAATGCGAACAAAATGTAAAGGATTATTTTATTATTTTTAATGGAGGAACATTTTATCAAATTTTACCAAAGCGTGGATAATTTAAAAATATAATTCAAATCGAATATTTTCATCAATTTCAAAATAAAAAGGTTTTGTACTTAAAAATTAAAAAAAATGAGAAGAAAAAATTTACGGTGATGAAATAAATTAAGAGAATTAAATTTAAATTAAAATAAAGGACATTTTAACAAGACTATGAGGGATGGCACCTAATTAATTGATACTTTTTGAATAAGAGTTGTCAGGTGCTAGTACATTCCTCTTGCATAATCATACTTTGTGAAATTTAAAATTGTTTTTCGTGGAGTTAACAATTATATTATTTAATAAATCTTAATTAATGTAAACTAGATAAAAAATGATAACCTTTATTTGGTGGTTAAACACATACGAACAAAAGAAATGTGACGTTGAGTCTTGTGCTTTCCATCTTTGAGGTGATAGGATTCTCAAACTGTACATGTGCGACAAGAATCTAGAAATTAACTTAAGTTGGTGATATTTTGAAGTGCTTTTTATTTATTTTTTTATCAGTTTTAAGATTTGAAAAATAGGGATTCAAATTTTATTCTGAGTGGGAAAATATGCACCAATAATTGAATTAAATGCCTAGGTACTTAAAGACTTCTATTATCCTGCCTAAGTAGTTATTCGGGTTAACATTCAAGGCAATAATTCTATCAATTTTCGAGATTGTTGTAGAAGAATTTTCTACAAATAGAACTGGGCCTCACTTATTTAAAAACATACACAACATATCAAACTCAAATCTAGTAACTCAAATTATCTGTCTTACGGCCTTTTATCTGTACTTTCAAAAGCTTTTTGTGAGCATTTTCCATAGATAGTATAGTAAGCTCCGTAAGCTATTGATCAATCAACAATGAACATTCAACACGTTGACATTATTGTGTGAAGATCTTATTTTGATCCTCATTTACTTGTGTATTCTTTTCAAGTGGTTTTGTTTCTTTTCTTTTTCTTTTCGTCTACCTACTAGATCTCTTTAAATGTTTGTCTCTATTTTGTGGTTTTTTTTAATCACTTTTTTTTAGCTGTTTTTAAGCTTATATTGTAGCTTTAAAAGGGACCTTTAGCTAGGTAATCCTTCAAAGGTCTCACATCATCTTAACCAATTTAAGGTATCCTTCGATTAGGTTACCACTAGCGTTCTTGTTAAAAATGGAGGTCACCAAGGTCACATTTTTACATTTTTCTTTTCCAAGAGTAGCTAATATGCCTAGTGTGAGAGATAACAAATCTATAGAAATATTGCAAAGAAAAAAAAATTAAATAATAAAATATATCCTTCTCAACAAATTTTATTTATTTAGGTGAAAAGATCCAAATTTGAAAATTTTCATTAGGAACCCATAATACGTATTTATGTGAGGTGCTTATATATATATATATATATATATATATTCTCTTTGGAAGAAAGCAAAGGTAGAATTTATTAACAAATTTCATTCTCTAATAATATAGAATTTTGCATCATGACATGTTGCATACCATTGAATATCCTTTTTTACTTGCAATATAAAACAAAAGAATAATACACTTCATGCTGTAATCCAAACTCAAATCAATTCCCCAAACAAAATTCGTCGACTTTACGCTAGTTTTACAATAAGAAAAAATAAACAAAATGGAAAATAGTGACGAAAGGAAAAAAAAAAAAAGGAGAGGAAGAAAAATGACTTTTTCTTCACTGTGTTTAGTAAGAAAGATGAAAAATAGATAATGATCTTAGGGGCAAAGTTATAGATCATATTTTTAATTTAGATAGAATGAGTATTTCCTCTCTTATTTGGAAGGATTTAATTTGGAGAGAAAAAGAAATGTGCAAATTCACTCATTTTTCTTCCATCTTTATATTTTCTTCCAACCAAACAAAAGAAATGATGGAGACAAAGTAGTTTTTCTTTTTGTTCATCCTTTTTCCGTCCGACAAAATGCAGTGTTATTGTTATATATAAATATAAATATAAATATAAAATCTAGCAAGACTTGAGATAAAGTGTAATCATTTTCATCCTTGTATTTGACATAACCACCTCCAAGATCATTTGCAAAAGGACTGGCAAGAGGAAGCCGAATGGTTGAAAACATTTTCATTTATATCTTTCAAAGCATCAAACTTTCTCTGTGAAGTGAAGTTCATCTATTATTTCTAGTTTTGTAGCCTTGTGTTGTTACACATAACAATCTATGCTTGTAGCTTTGTGCTTTCTCTATGCTCACTTGCGAACAAATTTCAATCATTTGCAGAAATAAGTTGAAAAAAGTATTGAATAAGAGGCCAGAAATTATGGATTTTGTGCATGGTTATGAATTATGTCACCTATAATTCTATATGTTATTGAGGAAGCTCTAATCATTTTGGAGTCACTTAGTACTCAACCGAATGTAACTTTCCTTACAACATTCCTCATCCTAACGAGAGGTGTGATCTCTATCACTATCGTAATATATTGGGATATGAACCTCAACATATCGTTGTGGGGCCCTAGTTGGTTAGACAATTTGCTTGTCTGAACCTTTCATATCAAAATACGAGAGTAATTGGGTTGAGGAGTCGCTACTGATCTTTTTTAACTAGGTTTGATCATTCACTTGTTAGAATCATTCACTAAAGAGTTATAAAATATAAAGGAATGATTTTACAATTTGTGTACCAAAGATCTATAAAGATGGGCTTAGGAGTTGGTTACACCACAATTAAGGAGTCAGTCCCTCTTGTGATGCCCAATACTTGGTACCAACTAATCACATGCATTCGAATTTGTGTTTCTCGATTTCAATCATATGTTTTCAATTTTTATTTAATTTAACTTGGAAGCTTTATTGTGAGCCACTAGGGACCTTCTATAGGACACTATTAGACTATTGACACACTAAACATGACTTCCAGAATTAATTCCACGGCATTCAAATGCCTTAAAATAATGAACATCTAACTCAAAGAGAATCAGAATAATGGACAGATTTGACCTTTTAGACTCTTCGAATTTACATCAAATTATTCGTATTACCTAAAATCACCTAACCAAACTTTAATGAATGCTGACTCAATATACTTTGACCTAAAAATATTTAAAAAATTCTAGAAAATCATTTTGATTGTCACATGAATTTTTTAATTGGACACAACTGCATTGAACAACATGTTCGACAAGCCTGCTTTCTAAATTATATTCTCGATTCTTCCAAAATAGCCACCAAACGAGCCATACATGCTTGGAAAGCTTATTCATTGTACTTTTATCTAAACATATGAGAAACAACAAAAATAGCTCAGGTTCTTATATTTTTCTGTATTTGTTCGATCATGAGATCAAACATTTCAAAAGCCTCTTACGTAGCCTAATCAATAAAGATTATAGGAAAAATACAAATAAAATTTCCTAAGGTCTATAACCTAATAAATATTTTTTTTGAGACTACCATCCTGGATTGCAACAGTTGCTGTGACACATATTGTGATCACAAAGTCTTGCAAATTTTTAGGATGTTTTTGGACATTCAAACATCTAGCAACGAGGCCAAACAGACTCTATAAATGTTCTATATGAGGTTATAACAAAGATTTTTTAAGTACCAAGACCTAGAACTATGTTTTTTTGATTTTGGCAACATGCTTCAGAATCATACAAATGTCTTTGCTTTTATTGCTTTTATTCATTATTATTTGTTATTAATAAGTGAGTGGCATACCAGTGCTACTCACTTATGTGCTGAAATTAGCAAACATAGTGACTCTAAATGAAACATTTTGACTCACCTAAATATCACCTAATGACTCGCATTAAGGCTTACCAAGTCTATACTCGACGAAACAAGTCCTAGCATTTAGAAAACACTTTTGCTTGCTCCGAATCAGCTTTAAACCAAGCTATTTTTATTTAATGTCCCCAAGTTGTTCATAGAATAACTTATTAAACACAACTAGACCTTGACTAACCCATTGATTAAGTGAACCAAGATTTGCCCTTGGGTGTTTTTTTTTTTTCATGAAAATAAGGTTTCTACACATTCTAAACACCCTAATATGCATTTTATCAAATATGTAGAATAGTAACCTATAGTTCTAACAACTAATCATCCATAAAACTATTCTAAACACAAAATTCAACATGACCGAATTCATCGTAATCTACTCATGCTCATCTAATCATTAATTTCTTGTCCAAATCTCATCAACTATCAATTAAACAGAAGAAAACAAGCTTGGATTCAATCCAATTAACATGCTTAACAATCAAAACGTGCTTTCAATCATTTAAGCTCTAAAATTAAACAAATAAGCTTTTAACACCAAATGAAGCATTAATTTCAGTTTACCCAAGTTCAACTCAACTTAATTCAAATGAGATTTCACCAATTAAGCATGAATTTTGTAAAGGCCACTCAAGCATACTAATATACCACCATGGCCAAACCTAGCTAAAGGATTTAAGCTTGTTTAAATAATTTCTAAGCTCAAGAACCTATGATCTCTTCATTAAATACAAGATTTATGTTTTAATCACTTAGATTTTAGCTTAAACTAGCTTAAATTTTGCAAGATTATGCAACAAATAGTCAACTAAGCTCAAGATCATCCGAACCTAAGTTAGCCAAGCCTAAGAACAAGTTTCTAAGCATGTTCAAACAACCTGTTTAGCTAGAGAATTATGATTTCATCATCAAAACTGTCTAATTTCAGCTCAGCATCATTTAATTCTAGCTTAACTTGGCAAAAATCATCATGATCCCAAGGAAATAGACTAGCCAAAGCCCTAAATCTAAGATCACTTTAGTCAAAAACTAGATCAAGTTTATTAACTATGATTTAAGCTAGATTTCATCATTTAATCATGTGATCATGTTTTAAACAACAAGAAATCAAGTGAATCATTACAGCACAAGATCATCATGAATCAAGTTGGCTGAATCAAGGAGAACATTAAATAGCTATGTTTGAAACTTATACAAGCATGGACAAGTAAGAATCAATCAGTAAAATCATGAAGTTAAATTAAAATTAAAGAGAAAAGTTAGAAATTATACTGTTTCAAGCTTGTTCTTCTACTAAGAATGATGAAAGCTTGAGCAAAAAATGAATATTCTAGATTTTCTAAAATTTTATGTGTTTAAAGGTTATGAGAATATGGATGTTCACCCCTATTTATAGGCCTTAAAGTTGGTGATTTAAGCTTAAATAATCCTAAAGTAATGTTAGCTTAATCATTAACCTCCTAATAAAATCAGGGAAAATGACATTAATGACCTTAATGAATAGATGAGCAAAATTTGAAAATTTAACACATGAGGAAATTCGGGCAAGGCTATTATTCTAAACTAGTCTTGTACAAGTTTCTTATATCATTCAATTGATCATGATGTGCCTATACAAGAAAGCAATTAAATTTTCCATCCCGGAGTAAAAATTTGTCCTAATGTCTATTTTTGGAAATATCTAAGATTTTCTAACACAAATTTTATTCTTAGCATTCTAAATTCCTAAGGTTTTTTCATGACTTAATCTCGATTACACCTTCTTAACCTAAAGTTCATGTTCAATTTCATTTTAGTATAATCAATTTTGAAACCTAAATTTTAGAACCCTTCTAATTTCAAAATCAAACTCTAGGTTAAAAAGTTGACTTTTTTATAGTTTACTACTTTGCCTCAAGTTGACTTTTGCCTTTATATTAACTTTGATTCCTACTTCTAAAACAAGTCTCTCTTTTTTTGTCCAAATTTCATTAATAAGTGCTCTTATCACCTTAAGAGACATATAATTTTTGATATTCTTAGCTTTTTGAGACCTAGGTCTTAGTTTTCCAAATCCAGCACCTACACTCTAAATTAGACAATCAACCTCAAATGCTGTATTATATTAAACTAAGCTCGTATGAACATACTAGAACATTAAATTGAACCTTTCTATCATTTGTAACTTATCCAAGAGGACCCAAACCTAGAAAATTCCACCTAATCGCTAAAACTAGAAAAAAAAATCAATTGAGGGCTCAAAAAAATAGGTGTCTACAATCATTTAGTAGAGGAGGTAATTAACCTAACTTTCAAAAATTTTTAATTGTCAGTGTACATATTTGTAGTGGAATGATTTGGCTTTATCAACGTAAGCTCTAGCTAAAATTTATAACTAAGCAAAATTTGAAATAACTAAGTAAGATTATTATTATTATTATTATTATTATTAT
>JAQSVH010000013.1:15807366-15819271 GCA_029448705.1 Adansonia digitata
TGCATTTGAAAAATTAAATAAATTATTTGATAATTATTTACTTAATTATTTAATATTATTTATATGAAGTAAAAATTGTTTTACTTTGGTTAGAAAATTTAATTATGAATTAAATTATTTAAGGGCTAAAAGCCATAATTATCAAGTTAAAATAATTTAGTTATGAACTACTCCAAGTTGGCCTTGCTAATAGGCTAGTCGCATCTTTGGTGTGCTATTGGGCTAAATAATTAATAAGTTACTACTAAGGCCCAATGTGGACAAGCTAATTAAAATAGTTTTAATTGGGTTCCAAGAAACATTACAAAGTGGCACTACTTTTTGGGTATGTTGGTAATGGGCTTGGTTGACCCATTAGTTAAGCCTTACCTTATTTTAAGTGTATTAATATACATTATTAGGTTTAATTGGCTAATATAAGCTTTCTAAAAAACCCTAGCTGCTTATCTCTAGGCTTTCCTAAGGAAGGTAACATAACACTTCAACTTTTCTAAGCAAGTTGGTGTAAGCTTGAGTTTTTGAGTGATTTGTAATCATTTTTTATCACAATGAAAGTAAAAAATCAATTTTCTATCTTAAAGGAATTGGTTGGGATAAAAAACCAATATTCTTAGATTGATTTGTTGGGATCTACGCAAAACAACTATTTTCTTATGGAGCTATTTTCTTCTTTCTCATGGCATAATAAGTATGAGAATTGTTCCTAAATCACTTAAGATTTGAACTTGGTGGGTATATATCCTTTGGTTGAGGCTTAAAAAGGCTTCTGGCTAGTATCAGAGAACCACTGGACCTTATAAAGGCTCTAATAAGTGTTTGTGTTGATCACTATTAGAGGCAAGACAATCATGTAGCTTGTAACCTTTAGAAGAGATTGAAGTAATCAAGCCATGGTGTGTTCTTGCAGGGATCGATACACTTAGAGTTATGAGTCTTTGAGTAGGTGATTTCTATAAAATCTATGTTTTAAACTTTTATCTGCTCACATGTGCATCTCTTAAGATCTTGAGGAAATTTGGGTACTTCTCTGTTTACTTTCCACTGTGCATGTTTAATTCTGATTATATATTTATGCTTATATCAATATGCATGAGCCTAAGATTTCCTAACAATAGTATTGAAGCCTAAGATTTGTAGATTACATATGGTTTAGCATATTGGTTTTTTGTGATAATTAATCTGATTGACTAGTGTGTTAATTTGGAATTTTTTGATTTTTGTAAAATTATTGAAAACTGTTATTTTTTTTAATTTTTAAAATCTAGACAACATGTATTTCTGGGCTTTGATCAAGTTTAAAATTTTTTAAATAATAGATAAAATTGTTTTAATTAATTCAGATTACCTAACATGTCTAAAGCTTTCTAGATTGTTCTGATTTGTTTCTTAAGTTAAAAATTAAGGAAATTGTTTCTTTTCAATTTTTAGTTTTCCATTATGTTAATCCATGTTTATTCTCAATATTAATTAGTTTAAAATATGATTTTCTAATTGAATTGATAAAAGAGTCATCTTTCAACATTTTGGTGTTAATTGTTGCTAGGATGGCTCCGTTTTAGTGTTTTAATGGTGCTCAAATTTTCAAAAGCATTGTGCGATTTTTTCCCCTTTTTTCCACCTTGAAAGTGTCAGGATTTTTTCATATTACCTCCTAGAAAAATTAGGCTAAAATCAGAGTTGAAAATGTTTCAATTTCGAGCCATATCAAGTGCATTAGGTCTACTTAATGCGTGTGGCATCCATGGCAACAAGATGTTGCTACAAATTTGCTTATTTTCAGATGTTTGATCAAGTTTTCTGGGCTTTGATCAAGTTTAAAAGTTTTTAAATGATTGATTAAAATTGTTTTAAATAATTTGGATTACCTAACATGTTTAAAGCATTTCGGGTGTTTCGATGTTATTTCGATCCATTTCTTGAGTTAAAAACTTAAGGAAATTGTTTCTTTTTAATTTTTAATTTTAGATTATGTAAATTCATGTTTATTATCAATACTAATTAGTTTAAAATATATTTTTCTAATTAAATTGATATAAAAGTCATTAGTCAACATTTTTGTGTTGACTACTGCAAGATTGGCTTCATTTCGATGTTTTGATGGTGCTGAGATTTTGAGCAGCTGTTACTGCAATTTTTTCATGTTTTCCATATTGAAAGTGTCATGAATTGTTTATGATACGTCCTAGAAAAATTAGGTTAAAATCAAAGTTGAAAACATTTTAATTTCGGACCATATCAAATGCATTAGGTGTGTTTGATACATGTGGCATCCATCGCAGTAGATGTTGTTGCAAATTCTGTATTTTTAGAGGTTTAATGGGAGGAAGATGATAGAATTTGAGTTGGACTAGGATAGCTTTAATAGGAAGCATGATGGGAACTAAATCTTACTGAGACTAGGAAAATGCACCACTTTCTCCTACTTGGAGTAGGATTCAGGCACTTGCATTTTTTTTTTGAAATTTTGTTTGATATGAACAAATCAAGATAATCAAAAAATAAAAAATAAAAAATATTTGTTAAATGTTAGCAAGAGGTTGGCGTAATCACCTCCCTAAAACGTTGAGTTCCATTAGAATTTCTAGTTATCATTATAAACCTAATTATCCAATTGTAATAATTTCTTAAATATGCTTAAAACATGTATTGGATAATGAAATAACATGGAATTAAAATTCAATCAAATGGTTTAATTGAAAAATATATTTAATTTAAATGATTTATCCTAATTCGATTAGGATTTGTTCTACTATGATTAGAATAAATGTTAATTATGTAAGAAAATTATTTTTTAATTAAATTAAATATGAATCAATTACTAACACTTTGAAAAAAAATTGCAAAACAAGTTTCTTAAATGGTTTAGGAAATATTACATGTTAAATAGTTTATCTAAATTAAGACAAATCTAAAAGTTCCATAATGTCCTAATTAAGACAAAAGACTTAGGTAATGTTCAATTTAAAACAATCTTCCTAAAAATTAGGAATTTAATTAAAAATGTTTTAGTTAAAGAACCAAAATTACTAAATAATTTGATAAATTATTTCAAATTGTTTGATGAGATTTATGCAAATGACACAATAGATCACCAAGTGACATTGGCATGCTTATATTAATTCATGCTTATAATATGATTGTTTTAGCATGAGGATGATTATAGACTGGAGGACCTTAGTATGACTATATTATGGATGGTTGAAAATTTCTTTTTGTATTTATTTATAAATAAGTCTACGAGCCCTACCTTTTCTTTAAATTTTGGGTTGTAAATTCTCTTCTCACATAACTCCCTTTAAGTGTAGCTCGAGGTTTCTTACAAAGATATGTAACTGTTACATAGGGCTTGTAGATTTCGATTTAGGTTAAGATTAGAATTTATGTAAATCCAAGATGTAAAAAAGATGGTACCAAGAAGAAAGAATCAAGAAGATCATCATCATGACTTGCAAAGACCTTGTATGATATCCCTAGGAATTTGACTAACTAGTTTCCTAATGGCTCAAGGAACTAGATAGATAAAGTCGATAATCATCCTAGTATATGGCATGAATTCTGTTTATTTTTGAATTTATATATATGTATGATTGAATAAATGCCAAACATGCTAATTAAACAAGGTAATAAGAGCTAAGTTAAATGATAAAAAATCCTTCATAAAATATTGAGTCCACTTTTACGCATGATTAGTTGCCTTTAATTAGTCATAACAAGATACCCAAGTTTCAGCCATTGATGATTTGTTAAGTCACTTAAGGTCCATTCTGCTCGAATTACTTGAGTTATGAATAATTGGTTTTACTTAACTATTATTGTATGGTTTGAATGTGGCACTTAACCATATGACTTTAGAGGTGAAGGTTAAATGAAATGCATATGGTGCATTTAGGTAAAATGTTACCACCTAACTGATCTAGGAGTTGCATAGATATGTGATAGGTAAAGTAAGTTACCTACCCAATTAATTTTTACAAGATTTGTTAAGTCGCTCAAGGTTGTGTACATGTGAAAGAGGTGCCTAGCTCATTAAGAAGATTCAAATGTTGAACTTCTTGGATTATGGTTGAGAGCTGCACTTTTAATAAAATAATAAAGACAATCATTAAAGTTGTAATGATTAAATTTTTAAATTATTACTACAAAATGTTTTCGTTCATAATGGATATAAGCCCAACATGACTAATAGACATCGCTAAGTAGTATACGTGATGCTAATAAGCTAAATGGGCTATACTCTATTAACTAGGCCCATATTGAATGCCACATCCAAGAATAGCCCACTAGATTAGGGGAAATCTATCAAGTTCATATTGATGACCTTGATCAAGCCATATGTGATGATAGCTAGTACGATACCTAAACTTTGAAAGGAACAACTAGCTACTTAAGCTCATGAAATCATTTACAACCTTAAAGAATTATTCTATAAGGACAATCATAATGAGCAGTCTAACATTCCTAAGAAATTATTCCTAAGCAAGGTGTCAAAAAGTAACCAATCAGCCTTATATGATTAGATATATTTCAAGACTTAAGCACTTTATATGGATCATGATCTTATTAGTGTAAGCCCCATAAGCCAATTATTATGGCTTGTAAGGCACTAGCATTTAGTTATTTTATGTAATCAAACATTATATTTTAATTAATGTTATAAAGGTATTTCTTTATCCATAAGATTTCATTGAGTAATCATTATAAATATCTTATGAAGATAAAGCCCATGAAACACATTGGGCCTTAAAGGAATTATAAAAGTTATGATTATGAGATCCCTATGCATCAAAGCCGTGCTTGTAAAAATGTCCTAGTTATCATATTTTCAAGACAGGGCATTGATAATGCACAAAGATTAGCATATGTAAGCTTTCATGCGTTTGATGCATGCAACTAATTTCATAAGTTGAAGTACAGAGATAATTGAGGGAAATCATATGGAAGCTTGTTACGGTAACAAGTTCACTAAAGATGGCCCACTATGAGAGTTCTATTTGGTATTTCACTCAAGTGTCTATGGAAACACTTTCATGTGTCAATAGTGTAAGTGATCTTTAGACTTATGACATAAGGTCATCTCGTATGAGGAGTGTCATGCTTTTATTCTATCACAAACTAGTCCACAATACATGGATGCTTATGGTAGGTTGGTTTTGGGTATGTCATGAATCATATGGTAGGTGAATGAATGGTCCATAGAGGATTTATCACCACAAGTGATATGAGGGGACATATCTCACATGTACCTGGCTCATGTTAACCCAAATTCCTTGGCCAAGGCAATATTGATTATGGAGTTAACATTAGGGGTTGCATACTAATATGGAATGAGCTAAGAGTAAACACTGAACCATGCTTTTGCTAACTTTGAGATATCTAATGAAAGGATATTTATTGCATTGACATACAGAACACTAAAGGGCTTGTCAAAACCATATTAACACTCCCTAGATTTTGTGTGGCCATGATGCATTGCAAGATGTAAATCTTGGTTTATAAAAGTAAAATGTTCTTAATTATGCTATTTTATATTTATTTTCAATATGATGAGGGCCTAATGGGTCAGACACATAAGTGTTATTATAAAAATTAAATTGAGAATAGGCTTATATGTCTAATATAGATAGTAGTTACCTAGAACGGATTTGAATAAGTTTATATGGGCCAAGGGAAAAATTATAAATTACTTGGAAATTAAAATTTTAAACCCTAGGCTATATAAACCCGTGTTTGCTATCCCTCATAGCTGATTAAAAGCTTTGAATTTTGGCCAAGAAGACTAAGAAAACCTTGTTTACGTTTTCTCCTAGAAAACCCGTAAGGAATTCACACAATCTTGGTTTTTTAAGAAAAAACTTGTTTTCTTCTTTTTTCTTTCATTATTAAATCAATGTCTTCTAAGTTCAAGGGAAGATTTATTGAAATCTAAGCTACTAGCATGACTCTTGGCAACAAAGGCTCTTCCTTGTTGAAGGTTTTCTAGGTCACCTATGTAGATAACTGTTGAAGGCTGGACGCTTAGATAGCTTTGGTTTATGACAACCAAGCTTAGTGTTTTTGATAATTGGGTCTTGGAATTGTTGAAAGACTTCTCAAGATTATAGTATGTTTGAATCTTGAATAGTTCTATAGGTTTTTTGATCTAAAAAATTAATCAAGCTCATGGAAGATGATCTTCTTTACAGAGGCTCAGATTAGTTTGTGTGATTAGTTTTCGCTACCATGTTTATGTGATATTTATAAAATTTTGTAATTTGGTTACGTTTTGCCCTAAGCCTTCCTACAAGTGGTAGCAAAGCCTCCTTATTTGATTTGATTAATCTTATGTTTGAGTTGTTATCGATTAAAGATCTTGTTGTTTTAATGCTATCCTAATCCATTCTTGAATTTAAAAATTAAAGAAAATTGTTTCTTTCTTATGTTTAAATTTCTAGCAAGTTAATTCATGTTTACTATTCAATTTTAATTAGTTAAAATATGATTTTATTAATTAATTTGGTATTGGCGTTGGTTGATAATTTGGTATTGCTAGTGCTAGGTTGGCTCTGTTTTAGTGTTTTGATGTGGTTGATTTTTTGGGCAGCCATTGCTGCGATTTTCTTTGTTTTTCCCCTTGAAAGTGTCATAAAAGGTTCATAATACTTGCTAGAAAAATTAGGTTAAAATCAGAGTTGAAAACATTTCAATTTTGGGTTAAAATAAATGCACTAGGTGTGCTTGAAACTTATGACATCTTGTTTTTTTTCTTGGATCTTGATGTGGCATCAATGGCAGCAAGGAGTTGCTGTATTTACTGTATTTTGAGAAGTTTACTGAGAGAAAGACAATTGTATTTGAAAGGGAGTAAGATGGCTAAAATAGCCATGCATGGGATAAAGTTCTAGTTAGACTAGGATTCCTCTAAGATTGCGCCAAACACAATTCTATTTGGAGTAGGACTCTTTCAACTTTAATTTTCTTGAGATTTAAAATCTGATTTGATCAGATTAAATTGAGATTAAGTTAAAATTATAAAATAAAAATGCTAAAAGTTAGCATGATTAGCGTAATACACATCCGTAAAAGGTTGAATCCAATTAAAACTCTCGCATATCATTAAACACCTAATTATCTAATTATATTATTTTTCTTAAATTGTTTAAGATATAAATTAGATAACGTAATAAACATGAAATCAAAATTCAATTAATTTGATTAATAAAAAATATTTAATTTAAATGATTAAACATATTTTCAATTGGGTTTATTCTAATATGAATTATGATTAGAATAAATGTTAATCATGTAAAAAAAATGTTTTTTAATTAAATTAAATATGGATATATTATTTTAGCATAAAAAATTGGTAAGTTAAATTTAAGACACGTGTTTATATATAAGTTCATAATTATTGTGAATGTCTAGGATGATTATGGACTAGACCTAACATGATTATGGATGTATAGTTAATTGTTTATGGATATTGAAATTATTTTAATAGGGTTCGCAAACCTTGCCTTATCTCTAATTTTGTTCGAGGTTGTCAAATTCTTTTCTTACCTAATTTTCGTCAAATGCAACTCGAGGTTTCTTTATTTCAAATAATTAGATTTATAAAATTAGGGTTAGGAAAGATTTTGTAACTAAAAGATAGAGATCCAAACAAAAGCGCCATAAAGTTTAAGTGATTGTGATTAGCTTTTGAAGACATCATAGGTAATCACCTAGGAATTGACTAAGCAATTTCCTTTGATGGCTCAAGGAAATTGCATTAGTTAGTAGTCCATAATTATCCAAGAAGTATGCACAATAGTAGATTTATTTTGTGTGATATTATAAATGTTATTTATGCAAATATGATGAGACCTTAATTAAAAGATAAAATGAACAAACAAAATCCGTTGTTCAATATTGAGTCACATTTTTCACATGATAAAGACGCCTTCCATTATTCATAACAATATACCCGTGTTCCAACCAAAGATGATTTGTTAAGTCCCTTAAGGCCTTTTTTGCCCGTATGGCATGAGTTATGAGTAGTGGGTTTTACTCAACTAATGTTGTATGGTTCAGATGTGTCGCACTTGACCATCTGATGTTAAAGGCAAAGGTTAGGCGAAATGAATACGATGCATTTAAGTAAAGAGCTGCCACCTAGCTAATATGGGAGTTGCATAGAGACGCAATTGTTAAGCTTTATTACCTGTCCAACTAGGTTAGTTGTAATTTGTTGAGTCGCTTAAGGTTGCAACATGTAGAAAAGGATCCTAATCCACTAGAAATATGTTGAAGAGATTTTTGAATAATAATAAGGGCTATTATTTCAAAAAATTAGTGAGAGGACCAATAAAAATTTTATACCTTGTCATTGGTTTAATACATGAATAACTAATATATACTTATTTTATACTAGGTTATTGATAATGGTATTTATATTAACTGCATTGCAAGGCATACTTGATGCCATAAGCCCAAAGTGTTTGGACTGATATGCAAAATTGAAAAGTGCTCTCAATAAAAAGAAGGTAGTTGACCTTCACATGATTGACTTGAACTATCTACTATTAGTACTACCTCTTAGATAATAAATTTAGGATATCGATCTCATTTATGTAACTACATTAGCCTGTTAAAGAATAGTGAAAAATTAGGCTTTAATGAGGCATTTCTAAAAGTGGCCAATGAATCATTTCGGTTTCATGCCTCACTGAGAATGATGATTTCGAGTTTAGGATGAAAGGCAATAGTTGTTCAATCACCCTAAATGATATGGTTTATTGATAGGCCTCATTGTAGAATGGGCTATATGAATTGGATCCAAATATGCCTTTACTCAATATGGATGTAAAAAAGCAAAGAGTAATGACCCAAGTAAAATCTCTACCTGGCACAGTATAAGGTCATATTAATAAGACTCAACTAAACAAGTAATACAAACAAGGCTATCTAGATCCATTTGAAACATGTGAATGTTGTCTATGTAGTAAAATGATGAAGTCACCCTTTATTGGTAATAATGAAAGAGCTGTAAATTTACTGAGCCTAGTACATTTAGATATATATGGACTAATGAATACAATGGCTAGACATAGATATTCCTACTTCATTACCTTTACTAATGATTACTCTAAGGATGGGTACATGTACTTAATGAAGTACAAGTCTAAAGCTTTTTAAAAGTTCAAAAAAATATAGGGCTAAAATAGAGAAACAAACTAGTAAGAGTATTATAGCTCTTAGATCTGTTCGAGGAATAGAATACTTAATTCAAGTTTACATTGATCATCTAACTAAGAATGAGATTCTATCATAATGGACTCCACCCAAAACTCCACAACATAATGAAGTGTCTAAAGGGAGAAACTGAACTTTGTTGACATGGTTCATTCCATGATGTCTAAGGCAGAGCTTCTGATATCTTTTTGGGGATATGCCTTAGAAACTATGCTCATCTTCTAAATAAGCTTCCATCTAAATCTATTGATAAGACACCATATAAGATATAGAAGCATAAAATCCCAGATTTGTCTTACACAAGGATTTGGGGTTGCATTGCTTACGTGAAACGTGCAGTGACTAATAAGCTTTGAGCAAGATCAGTTAAATGTAAGTTTATGGCATATCCTAAAGAAACCACTAAATAGTATTTTTATAATCCTAATGAGCCAAAGGTGTTTGTCTCAAAGCATGGTGTCACAACATGGCTTGGATACGAATCTTGACCAACCCAACTTAAAATGGCAGGTGTACCTATTATTCTAATATATATCCGTATATCATTATATTCTTTTATTTGAGGCCCACATCATTATTATTATTCTTTATGTTATTTCGTGTCTAGGGACTGAGTTGTCAAGATGAATCACTCACTCGACTTCTCTAAATAGTCATTAAAAAATGATCATTTATTTCAAAGTCACCACCAATTTAATTATTAGGTGAAATCAGCCACCTATTAGAGTTTATGTTTTGAGGATGAAACCCTAAATATAAAACCCAAGGTCCACGTTGATACCAAAGATCACGTGAAAGGGTTTGAGAGTCGATTACAAGCACGAGTCAAGATTGACCCTCTTGTTGCCTAGTATTTAATACTAAATTATAATTCCTATAATGTTTTATTGAACAAATTTATTATTCCAAGAAAGTCGAGTTTTATTATTTTTGGAAATAACAATATCATTCGCATCCTCTCAGAAGACCTAGAAGACATAAAAGCTTTTTATCATTTTCGTTCATACCTCGCTGGAGAATCTATTGAATATGAAAGTTTTTATTTTTATAAAAATTGAAAAATCCTGACTTTCATTTTGAAAATGATGTCTCGTTATTAAAATAATCCACAGAACCCCTCATGTATTCTGGTAGGAATTTCACATATTAATTTAGTTAGGACATATTGTCTTATTTTTAAAAATTTATCCACTTTTATGAAAATTATTAATCCTAAGACCTAATAATGGTCCAATATGATGAATCTATTCCTAATGTGTGCTTTTGACATGAAAATATCCCATTAAACACATAAATTACAAAAACTCCTCTAGGGTATACCTTCTACATGAAAGTAGTTGGGTTATCCTAAGGACTCGAATGATAATAAAAGTGTGAACCTATCCTAAATATGTACCTTTGGCCTAAAACCATCCCCCTTCTTACTTAAGAGTCGGCTTAAGAGAAATTACCAAAATGCCCTTATGGTATACCTTCGATGTGAAAGTATCTTGGTACCCTAACAAACACTAATATGATGATGGACTGACAAAACTATCCTAAACATGCACCTAGGGCATAGAAGCATCCCTGTTGCTATATAGGACTCAATTTTAAATAAAATTACCAAAATACCCTTAAGGTAAACCTTCGACGTGAAAGTATCTTGGCACCCAAATAGACACTAAAATAATCATAAAATGATGGATTTACCCCAAATAGGGAAATTAAAGTTCTAGAAATGGATTCAAATGCAAAAATTATAATTAAACCCTCGAACTTTTTAAAAATTCCATTTCACACCTTATTAAAAATCGAGAGACTATGAAAAGTTTTGAAAATTTTTATACCCTTACAAAAGACCATAGAAATAATAAAAATCTTTAAATATGACTAAAATGACCATTTTACCCCTAAATACTAAAGTTCGCTATTTAATCCCTAAACTTTTTAAAAATCTTATTTTAGTCCTTACATGGAAAAATACTATAAAAAATCATCACATACATGAAAATAAACATGACAAACACAACAAATATATTCATGAAGATTCGACCAAACACCTCAGCCTTGAAACAAAAGTTTTTAACTTTTTGCAAACTAATCCTTAAACTTCTTAAATTTGTATTTTGACCTATGCATGAAAAAAACATCACAAAGCATCATAAAAAAAAGAAAAAATAAACTAGCTAAGAATCAACACGAAGATCGTGGCAAAAATATAGATGAAGGTTTGACTAAGCACTTTTGGCCACAAAACATGATTATTCCATATTTTACAATTTAATCCTTAAACTTTCTAAAATCACAAAATGACCTCTAAAGTGTTAAAAATACCTAAAACATATTTACAAACAATAAATCGGAGATCTCATGGCTCACAAGGCTCTCAACCGAGCCAAAAATGCCATAAAAAAGCTTTTACATATTTTGTAATTTAGTCCCTATGTTTACTAAAACCACAAATAACCTAAAAAGCGTGAAGTCAAGACAAAAATAAGCACAAAATCATCATGATCAATTCCAATCAGATTCAGTCAAGGTCAAAAACATGAAATATATACATGCTTTGATATAAAAAATCATGGAAATAAGCATAAATAATAAACTTAAATCAAAGTAAAATCATAAACTAAATGTAATAGTATCCTAATCAACATATCAACATCAAAACAACATGAAGGAAACATCAACATAAATACAACAAAATCAAAAT
>JAQSVH010000013.1:15819371-15834967 GCA_029448705.1 Adansonia digitata
TTCTCAAGTTTGCCTATCAAAATTTTAATTTATCAAAGTTTTGAGAAATCAATTCACCCCCCTCTTGATTTCATTCATCACTAAAAGGTCTAACAAGAAGTTTTGGCAAGAACACTAAGGATGGTCTAAAAGAGAAAAAAAGTTAGAATTTTTTAGCAAAGCTTTGAAAAGCGAGGTTAGAGTATCTCCTTGGAAAGGGAAGATTGGAGTATCCCCTCGAAAAAACAGGCTTGGAGTATCCTCTTGGAAAGGCGGGTTGGAATATCCCTATAAAGAAAATTTTGAGTAATTTTTGGGAAATAAAATGTTTTATAACATTTTTAGTGAAAACATGGATTTTAAGTCTAAACCGATAATTTAAATACAATAAAAATATTTTTAGCAAGGGTTTGGGCTAGGATCCAAGTGTAGCAAGGCCTATATCATGACTAATGACTCAATGAGAAATTAATCGAATGCATCTCAAGGCATCCAAATGCCCGAAGAGGTGGTTCAGGAAAATGCATTAACCTTTTCTTAAGTTAAAAAAAATAGGGATTAGCATCATGCTTTTCGCCCTCCCAAATTTGTTCTAGGTTTGTCTAAAGGTTTTTAATGGCAAACAAGATGGCATTTGAAAGGTAATTCAATAAGGACTAATGCAAAAGTATTCCAAAAATCCTAAAAAATCACTTTCTAGGTGGAATTAATTTTTGAAGTCGAGTTTGAATCAATACTAAAAACACATGTATGGGGATGGGATAACGAACCTTAAAAAACTATGCCAGACTCATTTAGAATCATTAAATTGCAAACAATACCTTTTCATAAAGGAAATTTTGCATACTTTCAAGAAAAGTATCTAAAAAATTAGAAAAATCATCTAATAGGTCAAAATTGCCCAAACAAAATACGAATCGTTAATTCTTAAGGTTCCAAGTAGTGAAGGTTTGAAAAATCATAATTTAACATCTATAATGGTCCGGGGCAACCAAGTTACCATTGGCAAGGTAATTTGAAGCCATTTGAAGGAAAAATGCCAAAAAATTCTAGATAGACCATTTAAGGTCCAAAAATAATTTTTCATGTTAGGGCCATAATGCTATCAATACCAAAAAAATTGGTTGTTTTTAGGGACCAAGTTTTGTCGCGTGTTATGGTGTCGAACATATGAATGTCCAACCACTAGGTTCTATAACAGTAATGGATCAATCTAAATCTTAGAGAACGGATCGATGAACCGCTCACTATCTATTCCATTAAGTCACCATACAAAGCTGAAAACAATACTTTAACTAAACATTAAAATACATTTTTGGATTTTGTTAGGCTTAAAAACATAATTTATTTCGTTTATTAAAGCCATGAATGCAACATTCAAGTTGAATATATCCCCAAAATTGGTGAACCAATATAGTTGAAAACATTATGTCACCTCATGCCCCTCACATGGCATGCTACGACTTGAAAAACAAAAAAGAAAAGGTAAAAGAAAAGGGCTCACCTTTGGATCATCCCTTGATTGGGATTTGGATTACATGTGACAAAATGAAAGTCGAGGGGAGGATCGTTAGACGAATCACTTATCCAACCAGTCTTGGATAGCCATTACTATATAACCATGACTTGGAATCACCATCAATCATTTTGGGCGAGGTATGATTGAATACCTATTAAAATTGGTGATTCCAAGCACGAAATTCGAAACACTAATTTTACAAACTACATATACCAGAGTTCATTTTAAAAAGGGTTTGGGAGTCAGTTACAAACGAGGAAGGATTAGCATCCACACAAAGCTCAAAATTGGTACCATTTAGCTATAAATTATCAAAGTCTTGATTTTTCTTGGCTTTCATGTGGTTATTATTCATGTGTAATCCCCTTCTTATAAGTGCAAATTTTTAAATATTAAATTCAGGTTTTCGTGATAAAACTTTAATTAATATCTCTCTATGCAACCTAGGAGGGAAGAGAAACATAGAGGATTCAGTAAAATAAGGTCTTGATTGATATAGAAGAGGATAATTGTCAGACCCTCACTAATTTGTTTCGTATGTTTCCGCTGCGAGAGAAATAGTCGTGTGACAATAATCTATATCAAGCATTAGAGGGATGCTAACGCAGAACATTGCCTTAGGTTTAATAAAATTCAATTTTTTTGAAAGCACAAATGCAAATCGACATCAAAAAAAGAAACAGGTTAGTAAGAAATAAAGAAATATAATAAATTTTGCATTAAAGATGAATACATGAAAACATAAAAAAGAGGGACGATCGGGATCTCATAATTGACTTTGATTATTGAAGAATAATCAAATTGACAATTTTGAGAAGCGTTTGGATTCGATGGTCGTCTTAGGCATGAAAATTTTGATAAAAGATCCAGGGAAGCCCAAAGGAGAGAAACCTTAGATTATGGATATATTTTTAAAAGCGAGGTTAGAGTATCACCTTGAAGAAAAAAGGGTTGGAGAATACCTTTGAAAAAGTGGGGTTGGAGTATCCTCACAGAAAAAGTTGGGTTAGAATATCCCCTCAAAAAAAGATATTTTAAATTTTTTAAAATCAAAATTTTTTATATTTTTGAAGAAACAAGAATTTAGAATGAAATTTTTTTAAATAGGAAAAGGAAATTAATTTTGAAAAAGTTTTTGGGTTTTTGATCTAATCCTGAAAAGGCCTACATCATGACTCATAACATGATGGAAGAAACCATTGAAAATATTTCAAGTCATTCGAATGACTAGAAAAGAAGGTTCAGGACAATCCAAGTAAATTTTCTCAAGTTCAGTAAAAACAAGGGACAACATCGTTCTATCCTTTTTTCCTAATTTACTTCTATTCGATCTGATGGTTTCTAGTGGCAAACGAGGTACTATTAGAAGGATAACTTGATAAGGATTAATGTAAAAATATTCTAAAAATCCTAGAAGATCGCTCTCTAGGTAGAATTAATATTTGAATCCGGGTCTAAGTCAGCATTGACAGCAGGTGCTAGAAAAAGAGAGCAGTGAACTTTGACAAATCACCCCAAACTTGTTCAGAATCGTTAAATCGTAAATGATACATTCTTAGAAAGAAAATTTTGCAAAATTTTCAAGACAAACATTTGAAAAATCCAAAAAATCATTTGATAGGTTAGAATTGCCCAAACAGAATATGAATCACTGATTTAGGGATTCCAAACAACAAAAGCTCAAAAAATCATAACTTCTACATCAGAATGATCTGAGGCAAATGAGGTATCGTTGCAAAGGTAATTCAAAGTCTTTCTAGGAGAAATGCCAGAAAATTCTAGAAAAACCATTTTAAGCACGAAAATAATTTTTCACAAAAGAATCACTGTGCTGTTAGTACCAAAACAAGGGTATCTTCTAGTTAAGGATTTTATAGTCATGTGTCAAAGTGTCAAACATGCGAATGTCCAACCATTGAGGTCCATGGTAGTGAAGTAATGGACCAATCCAACTCCTATAGAGTAGGCCACCGAGTCATTCACTATCCATGCCAATAGTCATGATAGGCCCTAACCAAGGCTTAAACTAAATAATTGAAAGCAATTTTATTTTTGGATTAAAAGTAGAATTTATTTGGCCTAATGAGGTCACGATTCCAAACATTTGTGTTTGATATATCCCCAAGATTAGAGAACTAATATATTGAAAACATTAAATCCATGCTAATCCCTATGATTGAGGTTAGCATAGACTTAACTTGGGATTGTTTCACAAAATCATATTTCAGCACACAACAAACAAGCATTATATCAATCATGTTATAAACTAAATAGACAAGCATGATATCAAACATTCAAGGTATAATTAAGCACATATAATATGGCATTTGAACAAGCACTCGATGACCAAAACACAAGCAATGATGCAAACAACATTTGGTCATATAACAATAGATATCTAGCATCATAAATCAAAGAATAGGATGAAGCAAAAATCTCAAGACTAAAAATAGAAGTTGGCCAAGTCAATGTGGAGCAAGAAGCATGATCTTTAGTCACCAAAATATCACATCTCATTAACCACACAACCATATCGAACGAGCTAAAAAAATGCATGAATCGTACAAAGGTCATGGTTATCATTAAAAGGCTTGCTAAAATGGCATGAGAAATGAAACAAAAAAGCAGAAAATGTGAAAAAGAGTGAAGGAAATATACCAAAAATAAATCTTAAAGCTTGTTTAATCTTTTTTTTAGCCTCTTAAATCTTAAAGTAGTATTTTTACTTTGCCACATGGCTAGCACCAAAACTTTAGGTGGCTATTTGTACTAAAAGGTGGTGACTAGAACATATAAGATCAGTGGCTGTCAAATGAAAGAATGGTGGGGCTAATGATGGATGTTGCTAGGTGAGCATGTGAGAGAAAGTTTTTACTTCGGCAGCTAATAATGGTGTGAAATTTTTTTCGTGGTGGCTGGGATAATTATTTTTTTAGCTGGCAGCTATGGTGCTTAGCTGAGCATGGAAAATGTGGACCCCCCTCATGTTGAAGGCCAACATTTTGGATTTATAAGAGACCATTCGGCCAACACTAATCTAGGGCCAAAAGGGGATAATTTTGTATTTTATTTGACAAAAATGATGAGTCATGGTGTACTAAGGTGTACTTTTAGTTAGTAATTAGTCAAAGTATTAATACTTGAGTACCAATTGCCACCAAAGTTCTAAAATATCCCTTGAATGTCAATTTTTTTCGTGAAATACCCCACCACCAAACTCATTGTGCCTTCAATAAAATCATTAATCCAACCTAATAGGCCCAAAATTAATTCAAATAATGAACATATTGGATCAAAATCATTTTAGTAATGCCCATCAAGAATTTTAAATATTTGAAAAAGTAACCGAATACAATTAAATAAAATAGGCCCAAATAAAATAATGAAATATTCACATTAACCTTATTTTATTTAATGTATATTTTTTATAAGGCTTAGTATTAAACTAAATAATTTATGGCCCAACATGATTAAATAAAATAGGCCTAAATAAACTAATTAAACATGAGCTTTATTTTATCTAATGTATATATTATTATTTTTTATCTAAGGCAGTTGGTCTTAAATTAAATAATTTATAACCCAATATTATTACATAAAATAAGCTTAAATAAACTAATTAAATATGCATGTGGGCTTTATTTATCTAATGTATATTTTTTGTAAGATTTGGTCTTAAATATAAATAATTTATGATTTTACCTTAGCGGTGAATAATGGGGATTGGACATAAGCTTGTACATTCAACTTTAATGATGCCCCAAAATACTTGTATGAAGGCTCAAACAAAATTAGGTGTCTATACATTAAATCCATACTAGTCGTCATTAATTAAGTTAGCATGGACTTAACTTGGTTTTTTTTTATTAAGGAATAGATTTTTGCAAGCATCATAGGAGCATTTTAACAAACATATGATAAAGTAAACATAGTAGAGGCAACAAACATGAGCAATCATCCAAAACAACAAGGTATCTACTCATAAGAATCATGGTGAAAATGCATTCAAAGGCATCATAAAGATCAAAGCATGCTAGAATGAACTTTTATACTTAAAATGAGCATGTAAAAATGAGAAAAACATAGCAAAAATGCATGAACATGAACTGTTTTCATAGCAAATGAGATTTTGCATATTTTATAATCCAAACAACATCAAGGCATCAAGAAAATCACTAAAATCCTAGAACTACCACAACCAAAGCCACAACAATGCATGAAAGTCCTAACAAGGTTATGGTAACATGGATGGCTCTCTAAGATGATGTAGAGAAAGAAAAACAAAAAATAAAAATGGAGAAAAGGTGAGAAATATACCAAGAAGCTTTAACTCCTACCTTTGTTTTTAAGTAGCTAAGCAAGGATCTTTGAGCTCACTTTTTCCCCTCTTTGCTTTGGATCAGGAATAATAAACAGAAGCTTTTGGTTATGGTGTTTATGAAAAGGAGTTTTAAGGGTAAAGATATGGAAATCAGAGGTTTTGAAAAGGTTTTTCAGAAGGATAGAAGGAGAGCTACAAGAATAGAGCTTTTGTTGAGGTAAAGGGTTTTTGGAGGCTAATGTAATGGTAGTGAATATCCCCTAGCTGAGCATGAAAGTTAGATTATATAGGGATTGATTTCAGCCACCAAAATGACCTAGCAAAGAGGACATATAAGACATTTGGCATGTATAACATGGTGAGTAATTGTAGTGAGGTGCAAGCTTTCAATAATTAAATGGTTAATCTTAGTTCTTATAGGCATAGAAAGACATGCATGGGCTGATCAAATGAGTAATCTCACCTCTATCCCTCGTTAAACCTCACTTTCCCCTGAAATGCTCTCATGCCTAAACTTAATGGACTTCTCCAAAATGCGTCAATCCAATGTTTAAAGCCCAAAAATAAGATCCACATGATTTATGTGAAATTAGGTCTAAGATTAGATGATTTTTTAGGCCAATGTCATAACCAAATTTGAGTTTAATGTCATGGTATGAAGGGTGAAAAATGTCTCAAATCAGGCCAAAAATAGCCTTATGTATCAATACCAAGTGCTTGGTATCAATACTTATGGGCCAAAAACCCAGAATATATCAATACTTTGAATCTAGTATTGACACAAAGCATGTTGTATTGATACCAACTATTTTATGTCAATACTTGTTGGCCAAAAATCATGATTTTAGGTTCAATATAAGCTTATATCGATACAAACACCCCTTGGTATCGATACCTCACCTTAAGTATTGATATCATACCTTTCTATATCTATACAACTAGCAAAATTTTGAAATTTTGATGAAATGAAGCCTTGTATCCATACCTGGTGGTCATGTAACGAGACATGGATGTAAAAATTTAGATTTTTTTATACCTTTGACTCCCAAAACACCTTATCTTGGATAAGAATAATCTGTGCTCCTCTAAGTGACTCTGATGGTGCCTCAAATGACGATTTTTGATGCCTCAAATGTTGGCCCGAACAAAATAATGTCTCCAAATAGACAATTAAGCTCAAATGCTTTTTCTCATTAAACTAAACCCATGGAATCATCTCAAAACATAGGTTAGATCTTTCGATCATTAATAACTCATCCAAAAGGATCCAAACTAAGAAAATACTGGTTAATCTATAAAATTGAAAAAAAGTCAATTAGGGGGCCCAGACAAAATCAAGTGTCTACAATGGCTTCAAAATTTCTTAATGGATATTCCATGTTTACCAAGCATGTGCCAACAATTTGTATAATTGTGACAGTCAGTCAGCAATTGGAAAAGACAAAGTAGGGTATATAATGGTAAGTCTAGACATATACATTGTAGACATAATACCATTAAACTCTTGCTTTTGAACAGAGTTATTTCCATTAACTATGTATATTCCAAGGAAAATATTGCAGATCCACTAACTAAAGGTTTAACAAGAGAACTTGTGTATGATTCATTGCGTATGATGGTAAACCTACCTAGTTGATTAGAGATCCCAAAATATAGGTTCAAAGGGAAAACTAAGTCACATTGCACTTTATGAAACATTTGGAAATAATTTTTCCTTGCCTATTCTTATGAAGACGAAAATTGCTAACTGCAGCGAACTAAAGATGAGCTAGGCTCTTAAAAATTCTCACACTTGGTTTCCATCTATGGTATAAGCATAATACTCTTAATGAGAGGTCACCTATATGCCTAAGAAATACGGTCGATTCTTTGAGAATTTATAAAGGTTGACTCTCTAAAGCATTCATGAGCCAAGAGTTCTTTCACAGGAGTTGTGTGAGGCTAAAATTAACACAAATGTGAGAACTACTAGAATCTTAAGGTAGATTCTATGTGAGCATTATTATCTTGGTTTACATAAAAGGTTAAATAGTTCAAGACATTACATTCATTAATTAGATGAGTAAATCTGTTCCTATTTCCATTAGGGAAGGTTCAAAGCCAAAAGCTACCTTTTCTGATATATTGATCTTTCAATACAATATTCTCTCTCTCTAAATTCATTGTCTTTATACTGGTCAGACAATTTCCATTCATGTGGGGGATGGGAATTGGTTTTATAAGAACATGCTTAATAGCACTTATGGTTAAAAGCCTTGTTGGAGTTCATACGCCAACCCGAGTAATTTAACATGGAATATTAACAAAGAACCTTTAATGGCAAAATGAAAAACCCCGAAAATTCTAATATATGTGATATTTTCCAAGCTTGCTTTGTGATTAGGGTCCTGGGCTCATGGACTTGGGTTTGGTTAAACTAGAAATATTTTGCTATCAGTCGCTATCTAATCAGCAATTTTGTATTCCTAAATATTTCAATGCATGAACCAATACATTAATTATGGTGTGAATGTGTTAGTTAAGGAACTTTGAATATTCATGAATTTGAATATTTATGAAATATGAACATACATAAATGTTATTAAGTATATTTATGAATTATATGCATTTATGAATTTGAACATTCATGCATTATGCATATTTATATATTCTGGATAATTAATGTTTAGGCCTTGTAAGTAAAGTTGTTAATGGGCCAGGCTATCCTTCTAAGCCCAAAGGCTCACCTATACTTGCGAGGATTTGAGACAAAAATGCTAGGCCCAAAAAATAGGCTTGGCAAAAATTTAAGCTTGTTTAAAAAATAGATTGAGTCTTAGCTCCCACTTTTAAGACCTAAGCCTAGCTTGAGTTGACCTATTTTACAATTATATAATATATATTAATTTTATTTTTTATATATTAGGTAATTTTATCCTATAAAGAATACATATATATAATATTATAATATAAACATTAAAAAATATGTTAAGTTATTTAAATTTTGAAATTTAATAAAAAAATTAAATTATTGAAAATTAAAATTTTTTAAAATATATTGAATAAAATAAAATAAAAAAATGTGGGTGAACTTAACTATGCTTAAACTATTCATTTATAAATATTAGTAGACTTGAGTAAAATTTAAAGCTCACATTTTAATTTGGGTCAAGATTAAGCAAGCATAAAAAATATCAAACAGGCTCAATATCAACCCAACCCACAAAAATCTCTGCTCTTAAGTAAGTATTTTGAGGGATGGGACATTCATCCAATTCATTTAGAAATTCTTAAGTTCATTTCTTTCATTAGTTATTTTGATTTTTTTAAAAAAAACTCTTCTTCTATTTATTCTTTCTATTATAAAGCTTAGGAATTTATTTTTATAGAGAAAAAAATATAGTAAAATTCTAGAATTTGTGAACCCTAAAAGTAACGTAACTTGTCAAAATGGTTTTTGATAGGCAATTGCTTTATATCTATATGCATCAAATGAGGAAAAATTTTACTAAGGATAAATAGTTCAAACTTTAGCAACAACGATTAGTTTTTTTTTCTTTCTATTTGTTTTTTACAATAAATTTTCTAACAAAATTTTACAAATATATAAAATGTTCTCAATGCTACTAATTTGAACAAAAATCTTGAATAATTTAAGTGATAAATTTACAACATCAATTGCATATTTCTTTTGTTCAACTCAATTGGCGGTAAGATATATGCACTAATAATATCTCGAATTGATCTGAAAATATCCGATACGTGTGAAGTACGTATGGTTGCATTTATGCAAACATCATAGGCTTACGTGTCCTATAGCCAAATCCATCGAATACAATACCGTGTGTGCTGAACATACTTTGACCTGCAATGTAGCCGACAGTCTTGAATTGACCGACCGCATTAAGTGGCTTTTTGCTTGAGCCTTAGCCACTTGGTGCCTTTGTAATTTGCATTTCTTTTATACATTTCCCTGTAGTGTTTTTTCCTTTTTGATGGGTAAGAAGAATTTATCGCTTGCAATTTCTTTTGCACTTGTATTAGATTTGATAATTTTTATTTAAAATAATTTATAATTATATAACATAAATATATATAATATAAAATATATTATAATAAAAAATAATATAAATAAATAAATTTTTATAATAAAAATTATTTATACATTAAAATTTTAAATAAATATAAAATATTTTAAATACATAATAATAATAATAATAATAATAAATACACATTTGATCATGCACCTATAAAAAGGCTCCCTTTTATGTCAAAGTCATTCCAATCATCTCTCTCTTAGGAAAACTCCGGGCAAAGCAACGCAAAAGCATGAAGCTCTCTCTCCTCCTAGTGTTTATCCTGACCGTCCCTTATATTAAAATCAGCTCAGGCATCTGCCACCTGGACGATGAAACAGGTCTCTTGGGCTTTAAATCGGGTATTACCCAGGACCCATCAGGCATGCTGAGCACATGGAAATCGGGTACAGATTGTTGTAGCTGGGCGGGTATAAATTGCCTTTTCAACAATCGGGTCACCAGCATTTCTCTTTTCGGCCAACTTGATAAACCCAACAGCTTCTTATCGGGTACAATTTCTCCTTCCCTCTTAAAACTGCAAAATCTAGATGGTATCTACCTTCTAAATCTAAGAAACATTTCTGGTCCATTTCCGGATCTTCTTTTCGGGTTACCCAAACTCAAATTTGTTTACATTGAGAACAACAAGCTTGCGGGTCAAATACCTGTGAACATCGGTAGGCTAACCCAACTTGAGGCACTGAGTCTTTCTGGGAACCAGTTCACTGGAGCCATACCAAGTTCAATCTCTGAGTTAACAGAGTTAACTCAGCTAAACCTCGGCCAAAATCTTCTCACCGGCCAGTTCCCGACCGGAATCAAACAGCTTAGGAACCTTACCTTCTTGAGTTTGGAGCAAAACAAGCTGTCTGGCACCATTCCGGATATTTTCAAATCATTCATGAACCTTAGAAGTCTTATACTTTCCCGTAATGCATTCTCCGGGAAAATCCCAGAATCAATATCATCTCTGGCACCAAGATTGATGTATCTTGAGCTAGGTCATAATGCTCTGTCAGGGCAAATCCCAAGTTTTCTTGGAAATTTCAGGGCACTGGACACGTTAGATCTTTCATGGAACTTATTCAGGGGAGTAGTACCTAAAAGCTTAGCAAACTTAACCAAAATTTTCAATCTGGACCTCTCTCACAATGTTCTAACCGACCCATTTCCCCAGATGAATGTGAAAGGTATAGAGTCACTGGATTTATCATACAACAACTTCCATCTGAAGGAAATCCCTAAATGGGTCACTTCATCTCCAATAATTTACTCACTTAAGCTAGCAAAGTGTGGGATTAAAATGAGCTTAGACAGTTGGAAGCCCGTGGAAACTTACTTTTATGACTACATTGATCTGTCGGATAATGAAATAACAGGTAGCCCTGTTGTTTTATTGAATCGGACAGATTACTTGGTGGAATTTAAGGCCGACGGGAATAAGTTGAGGTTTGATTTGGAGAAATTGAGAATTGTTAAGACTTTGAAACAGTTGGATATATCGCGGAATTTGGTGTATGGCAAGGTTCCTATGGCAATTACTGGTTTGGAAAAATTGAACGTAAGTTATAATCATCTGTGCGGCCAGCTTCCTAAGACCAAATTTCCTGCTTCTTCATTTGTGGGAAATGACTGTTTGTGTGGATCTCCATTACCGCCATGCAAGCTGTAGTTGGCGACAAATCTCCAAGTGTTCGTGAAAATGCCGCTGAAGTTAGTGATCAATAAAAGACAAGTTACTGCTGCTTTTAGTGCTAAAATTTTCATATTTGATATGTGCTCCTTCTGTTTTTTGCAAAAACGAAAGAATAATAATTAACGTTTTGTCATTTGTGTGTATTTATAGTAATGTCCATTCGAGTTGCCGTAAGCTTAAAAATGCCAGCTAGCAGTGAAAATGGGCCTTACGGATTTAATTAGTTGGACTTCGGGGCTTATTGTGGGTTTTGTTCCTTTTTTTATGACTTCTTTATTAAGAAAATTTTGCTAATTTTTTTTGTCGCATTATTATTGGAGGAAATACCACCAAACCAGATATCCATAGCAGCATTACATTTACCTCGAAAGTGAATAATCTCAACCTCTTCAAATATCCTTAATTGTGAACATACTTTGAAGTCTCTTTCTTTAAAGCTTTTACCGAGCTTCAAATAGGAAAATTCCATCATTAACCACCAATGAATAGGCCTTTCTAATCCCACCCTTAGCTTCCTACCCTGACGCAAACAAATACTGCAATTATCACCAAAAGATTGGGCACGATATTGACAACTACATTACCCTTAAAAATGCCATTCAAGACCGCATCGAAATTGATAAAGCCAACGCAAAGTCACCAAAAGCCTTTATCTCACCATAAAGCTGTCTCATTACTAGCCAATATCCTTGTCTTCAAAATCAACCAAACACCACAAGTCGACGTTATCCACCCTGCAGAGGTCGTGGCCTGATGGGAAAATAGTGATTATGACAGTGAAATGTATCTTGAACCGATGCACTTGACTAGTGGAAGTCGCTACTTTAAGCCTGCTCCTTGAAAGGGATCATCAAGGTAGAGATTTCCAAGGATATGTTTAAAGCCAAACGCATACCATAAAGAAGGAAGAACATGCCTTGTTAGCCAATGTCTATTTAGGAGTTCATGTCATTTTTCAAACACAGAAAGATTGTCCTAGAGGTCCTAAGTCGAAAGGATGACCATCTCTCCTATTGAAATGGTAACAACCCTCACAATTGTAAGCGAAGAACAGATCATCTTATCGGACAATACCTACCATATGAAGGAGCAAACTATACATAAACCTCGCACCTTACTCTCAAATGCCTTGATAAGACTATTCCCGTGCATGGTCCTTTTTAGTGATCATTCCGCCTTAAATGCTTGCCCTCTCAAAGCCCTAAATGTCATAAAGCTACAAACTAATTCGTTAACCTAACCCTTATCCAACCAACAATTAAGATCTATGACAATAATATTAGACCAACCTTTGGAACCGCTACCCTGTCATGTGCCATTCATTGGATCAATAAAAGAGAATATAGTATTAGTGTGAATAGTGGGGATGTCACCTCTAGCGCCTATCGTAGCAGTTGGGCATTTCGATTGTAAGAGTCGCCACTTAATTTATATTTTGGAATCAAGAGCAGTTTGTAAGGTCTTAATTTGTCTTTGCCAAAAATACTTGGTTCAAAGGTCTATGATCAAAATTAAGAGAGATTAAAGCTCAAAACCTTTGCGATAAACTCAACCTCCATTTATCCATTTTATCGTTTTTATATTATATTATATTATATTGTATTATATCTTGGTACCTAATAGAGAAAAGATAGTTTATGAACAATTTGAATGTCCTGTGTTGTCATGCATGCATTTAAAAGGATTCAGGTGAATTTGCACTATCATATGGTTTATCAATTATTAAAATATATGATGTAAGATAAAATTTATACCATTAACAAATAAATAATGTAAAGGAATATAAATCTAAACGAAGTTTTAACTAAAGATGAATAAATAAATAACATAATTTAAGGGTTTGAAAATAAATCTAATATATACAATTCTAAGGCAGAATACTTAAAGGATCTAGGTGATGATAGACATAAAAGTTCTTACTCTAAATGACATGCAAATGCATGATAATTACGTAAGATTTTATATGGCATATATAATTACAAAATTAAAATACAACCAAGTAGTTTTATGATAAAACGTACCAAGGTTAAAATGAGATACTTGATTATAGGCGATATATTGTTAGATCACATATGATTGCTTGAAAGTAAAATAGCATTGAGGTGTATTTATGACAAAATGTACCTAATTCTAGATGACATATTTGTCCTGATGCATGGTAATATGATAATCATAACTACATGCAAAATTATCAAAATGCTTATACCTTAGGTACATTATTTGGTAGCATAGTGATGTCATAACATTGTTTATAATTTCAACAAGATAAAAATAAACCTATGATTAAACATAAGTGACATAATCCCTAATGTCTACATGGAAAATGTTTGTGGGCAAATCCTATGCCTTAAGCTGTTCTTAAAGAATACGCTATACCTTTGGTAGGTTAAGAATGGTTGATTGAGATTATAGGGTAGCGTTTCACTTTAGCTAGGGCTTTTTGAAACATAATCAATCATAAGGTTGATTTCAACGAGATCAAAACTTCTTTTGAAGTGTTTATGTCGACCAAGATTTTTCAAGACTCTGGGCTAGAGACTTCCATAGAACTAGGACTCTTCTGGACCTTGAACATCATAATATCCTTTTTGGTCACTGAGTCTTTCATAAACTAAATCTCTTATAGGCCTTGAATATTGTAGTATCCTTTTTTGTCGTGGATTTTTTCATGGACTGAAACTCTTATGGGCCGTGAATATTGTTGTATCCTTTTTGGATTATTGGCACCTTATGAATCAAACTAACTAGGACTAGAGTTTTGAGAGGCCTAGATTAAAAATTCTTAGGACTGTTATTAAGAAAAAGAGAGATGAGTGAGTTAAGAACAATTTTGCGGGTTTGCAAAATGTTCTGGTATGGTTTCGAAGTGAAATGGAGAAAGTTATTTATAGCTGAAGTGAAATGAAATGAACATCTAAGATTAAAGTGGATGAACAAATCAGGTTAAATGAAATTTTAGGTCATTAGAAAACAAGTCAAGGAAATATAAAAGAAATGAGCATATTGGCCGAATAATTACAAAATAACTAAATATAAGAAAATTAAGGATGTGATGCCGATTGACACACAAACTTTCTTAACATGGTTTGATCGACAATGGCTTGGATAGAACCAAATCCACCTTATCCTATCGACAATGAGTGCTAACATTTGACAATGCGTTCATACCAAATTAGTAATAGGATAAACTAAACAAAATCTTAGGGAAATTCTTAAAAAAAAAAAAAAAACTGAAGAAAAGAACTTTGAATTTCCTTTCAAAGTGACCAATCAAGCGACACAAGGGAGTGTTAGTCGAGGGCCCCTCAGGTGTCTCAATTGAACTTTTTCTTTCCATTTGTTTAAATTCTAAAATTGTTCCTTCATTTCAAGGGCATATTAATCATTTCACACTCCAATAGTCAGAAGATAAAAAAGTAGTTTATATTTTAAGAAATATCAATTCCACAATTCAAAGTCTAAATATGATTTCGGTTAGAGTAAATTCGAAAAATCTAAGTCCAAATTGGGTGCCAAATTTAGTGGTTATAGTCTACTGTTACAACTAATAATCAAGGAATTATAGAAAAAAACACACACAAAAAAAAAAGAAAGAGAAAATCAACATAGAGATTTAACAAGGTTCGGTAATGTGCCTATGTCCTTGCCAGCAATGGCTGTAAGTTTTTAATCACTTCTAAATTTAGGGTTATATCAACAATATATTTATACTAACCCTACCTAATACAATTTTATAAAATTGCCCATGTATTGTACCATGAGAGTGTTGCCCTCGCATCCCCAACTTATCTATCCGTGGACCCAAAAAAAGGCAGATGCAGTCGCTCTGCTCTACATCGTTACACTATGCTCCAGCATTTGCCCACTTACCTCTCTCTATATGTATATAAAAATATATGAGCCGTATACAACAATCTCTACCTTGGAGGATATACCCCATGGGGACAAAAGGTGAGAACTAGAACTCCTCATACTTCATATGGGTTGGGTGACCTGCTTGTTTAGAATTTGGAAACATTGATT
>JAQSVH010000013.1:15848703-15879852 GCA_029448705.1 Adansonia digitata
ATGATTATTTGCATTCACGTTTTCAAAATATTTCCAAAAAAATTAAGGGTAATGTTCCACATGGGTATCTCTCCAGTACTTGAAGCGGAACACTCCATTTTCAAAGTAAAATCCAGAGGTCATTTTTTTGAAAATCTCTATATTCCTTATCTTTCCGGGGCGTATATGAGATTAAATCTTTTTCATCAAAACCTGGATCATTTCTATAAGACTTACGCATTCAAAGAAGGTCATATCGAAATAATGACAAGTTAAGATCAAAAGAATCAAAACCAAGATAAGACATAGTTAGTAAGGTACCAATTTCGGGCGTCGTGAAGAGGTTCGTACCTCATCACGCGTAACCAACTCCTGAACCCAAACGACGAATCTTTGCATTACATAGACCACGGGATCGATGTTCTGAGTTTCGTACCTCAAAACATAGGTTTCAATAGGCATCCGATCATGCCTAGCCCGAAATGATCGGTGGCGACTCCCAGCATTGGCCATTTCTTGATGGTCTTAAAAGACCAATAAGATGAGTGATTCGTCTTATGGTCCCCCTCACTGTAACATAAGTCAAGAATCCATATATTCTCATTTTTATTACACCGCCAAAAAATAATCTTAATCAAGAAGACATTTCCAAGTCAGGAAAATATTTTAAGTCATGCGTACTCTCAAATCCATGAGGACCCATCCTGGGGTACGTTACGATAGGCTTCCATCACAATGGCAATAAACATAATTACCCAATTAAGTGTATTTATATTTATAGACCAAGATTGGCCTCAGCAAGGTATCATGGCCACCCTTTATACAAGAAGGGTTAGTATAACCTTTTTAAGTAACCTTTCAGTAACTAGCCTCTAAGTGTACTTTGGCCCTTTCACTAGATATCTTGGAAAGACCATAAGCATGGTACAGCATCTATTCTTTAGCAATCCACGTTAGTTCCTACAGCTTTGGTTAACTTCATGAATTTAGAGAAATAATTTCTCCTAAATTCATCATGCATTGGCCAACGAATCTATCAAGCTAACCAAAGCCAAAAATAAATGACATTTACCCCCAATGTCACTTAAATTGGTGAATCCTATCTAGATCACTTATCCACCTTCGTACAATTCATGTGACACCTAAAACTAGCTTACCATAAGCATTTATCTATGGTGGACCCGTTTATGATGGAATCAAAGCATGACATTTCCTATACAAGATGACTTGGTATCACAAGTCCAAAGACCAATATATATGGCTAAGACATGAGAACATATTCAATAGACATTTAAGTGACTTATACCAAATGGAGTTCTCATACAAGCCATGTTTAGGGAACTTTTTTCCACAAAACAAGCACTCATATGCTATCTGCAGGTATCTATATACTTTAACTTCTATGAGATAAAAGAGTTGCATGCATCAAATGCATGGAGGTTTAGCATATTCTAGTCTTTAGGCATTGTTAATACCCTATCTTGATAATACGATAACTATGAACATTTTTAGAAACACGGCTTTGATGCATATAGATCTTGTCATCGTAACTCATTACTAACTTTGCAAGGCCATTGTGTTTCATGGGTATCATCCAATTAGAGTTTGCATGAGTGTCAAACATTCCACTAACATAAAGGAAAACCTTAAATCACTAGCTAAAGTGATTAGTTTACATTATTAACTATCACATGCCTCTTTTAATATGATTGGCTCTAGTGCATATACTAACACATTAAAGGGCTTGTCAAAACTGATTTGACTCTTCCTGTGTATTCAATGGCCATGATGTATTGCAGAAGCCAGTGTTGATCTATAAATATAAATTATTGTTAACCAAGTAAATTTATATTTATTTCTTAGTAAATGCCTTAGAGCCTATTAGATTAGATAAGGCATATAGTAGTTAATAATGCAAACCAATCATTTTAGTTAGTGATTCCAGGCTTTTTTTCATGTTAGTGGCATGATTGACACTCATGCAAACACTAATTGGATGAAGCCCATGAAACACAATGGCCTTGTAAAATTAGTAATGAGTTACGATGATGAGATCTTTATGCATCAAAGCTGTGTTTCTAAAAATATTCCTAGTTATCGTATTGTCTATACCCTATTAACAATGCACTAAGATAGCATATGCTAAGCCTCAATGCATTTGATGCATGCAACTCTTTGATCTTATAAAAGTTAAACTATAAAGATACTTAGGGATGGTATATGGATGTGTGTTTTATGGAAACAAGTTCACTAGATATGGTCCATATGAGAACTTTATTTGGTATAAGTCACTAAAATGTCTATGGAATGTGTTCTCATGTACCAATCGTGTATATTAGTCCTCAAGCTTATGAAACCAGGTCAACTTGTATAGGGAGTGTCATGCTTCGATTCCATCATGAAGGGGTCCATAATAGATAAATGCTTAGGGTAAGGTGGTTTTGGAAATGGCATGAACCATACAAAGGTGGATAAGTGATCTGAAGAAGATTCAGTACTCGAAGTGACATTGGAGATCTTGGCTTTGGTTAACTTGATAAAGTTATTGGCCAATGCATGATGGATTTAAGAGAAATTATTTCTCTAAATTCATAAGGTTAACTGAAAGTTGTAGGAACTAATACGGATTAATACATGAGTAGCACTGTACAATGCTCATGGTTTTTTCGTGATATCTGGTGAAATGACTAAAGTCTACTGAGAGGCTAGTTATTGCAAGGCTTCTTAAGATGTCACATTGACTTTTCCTACATACTAGGTGGGTGATGTCTTGCTAAAAGGCAATCTCAGTCTATAAATATAAATACACTTAATTAGGTAATTATGTTTATTGCCATTATGATGAAAGCCCAATGGGTCATACACAATAAGATGATTTATTGGATTAAAACTATGATTTAATTGAGCATGACTTAATCAAATACAAAGTATAATAAGAAAGAATTCATTGAATTAGTTAAATTAAGTATTATTAAAGACAGAAATTGTTTTTATGAAATCTAATTAGAGATGTCTTAATATGGCAATAAAGATAAGAATGTTTTACTAAGATAATGTTTATTTGTAGACATGGTTTTGGGGATATTATGAAATAAAGCCAAATAATTATATTTGGAAAATTAAATAATTATTTGATAATTATTTAATTAATTATTTAATGTTATTTACATTAAGCAAAATTATTTTACTTGGGTTAAAAATGTAACTATGAATTAAATTATCTCACATATAAATTAAAAGGGCTAAAACAAGCTCTAATTATCAAGTCTAAAGTGTTTAGTTGTAAGCTACTCCAAGTTGCATTTGCTAATGGGCTAAGCGCATGGAATAGCTATTTTTAGTGTGCTATTGGGCCAAAATATTAATAAGTTAATACTAAGGCCCAATCATGGACAAGCTAATTAAAAATAGTTTTAATTAGGCTCTTAGACACCACTAAAATGGCACTGACCTCGACAATGGATGAGATTGGCCCACTAATCAAGCCTAACCTAGCCCAAGGTGTATTTAAATACATTATTAAGGCTTTTCGACAGACTAGACAGGATTAAAAACCCTAGCTAACAACCCCAGACGTTTGTAAGGGGTTGTGGCATAACCTTAGGCTTCTTTAAGCTTTATTTGCGCAACTATGGTTTTTTTAAGTGTTCTTGAATTGTTTTTGACACAACGAAGGCAGAAAATAATTTTCTAGCATTAAGTGTTTCTTTGCTTTATTTTGTTGCTATGTTTAATTCTAATTAAAAATTTATGCCTATGTCGATATGTATGAGCCCAAGATTTCTCTACAGTGGTATTAAAGCCCAAGGTTTATAGATTACATGTGGTCTAGCATGCCAAGTTTTGTGGTAATCAATCTGATTGAATTGTGTCTTGATTTAGTGATTTTTTTATTTTTGTAAAATTCTTGAAAATTTATTTTTCTTTAATTCTTTAAATCTAGGCAGCATGTAATTTTTGGCTTGAATCATGTTTAAAAGTTATTTAAATAATTAATTAAATTTTTTTAATTTATTGGGATTAAAGTCTTATATGTTTTTAGCTTTCTGGGTTGCTTCGATGTTGTTTGGATCCATTTCTTGAATTAAAAAATTAAAGAAATTGTTTTCTTTTAATTAATCCATGTTTTTTATCAATATTAGTTTAAAGTATGTTATTTCTACTTATTTGATATTAGAGTCATCTACCAATGTTTTGGTGTTAACTGTTACTATGATGGCTTCATTTTGGTGTTTTGATGGTGCTGAAATTTTTAGCAAATATGATTGCAACTTTTTCCTTACTTTTCCACCTTCAGAGTGTCATGAAAAGTTCATAATACTTGCTAAAAAAATTAGGTTAAAATCAAAGTTGAAAACACTTCAATTTCAGGCCATAGCAAGTGCACCATGTCCATGTGATGGATAAGGCATCTTGTCTTTCTTTGTCTGACCTTGGTGTGACATCAATGGAAGCAAGATGTTGTTACAAATTTGCTATATTTTTAGAGGTTTAGTGGAAGAAAGACAATTGAGTTGAATTAGCATTGCTAGAATAGCCTTGCATAGAGCAGACTCTTAGTTGGACTAAGGCTCCCTAAAAGGCAAAGTTTTTCTTCTTGGCCCCATCTTCTTAGACTAGGACTCCCTAGAATGTGATATATGATTGAATAAATGCTAAGCATGCTAATCAAGTAAAGCAATAACACTTAAGCAAATTATCAAAATCCCTCTTAAAATATAGAGCCAACGCCAAAGCATGATTGACTCCTTCCATTATAATAAGATACCTGAATTCTGGCCATAAGGATTTGTTAAGTCACTTAAGGTCTTTTCCTTCGAATGGCTTGATTTATGAATAATAAACCTTACTTAACTATTGTTGTATCATTTTGATGTGTCATACTTAACCATATGACTTTAGAGGCAATGGTTAGGTGAAATGCATATATGCATTTAGGTAAAGAGTTACCACATAACTAATCTAGAAGTTATATGGAGTGCAATTGGCAAACTAAGTTATCTACCTAATCAATTTTTTACATGATTTGTTGAGCCGCTTAAAGTTTTTTAAAGGTGAAAAGGGTGCCTAACTTATTAAGAAGATTCAAACGTTAAACTTTTTAAATTATGGTTGAGGGCTATAATCTCGATAAAATAATGATGACAATCATTAATGTTGTACAACCTTCCTTAATGATTGAAATTGCAAAGTATTAACTACAAAATGTTTTCGTTCATAATGGATATAAACACAACATGACTAGTAAACTATCGGTAAATAGCATGCTTGATGCTAACAAGGTTAATGGGCCAAACTCCATTGATTAGGCCTACATTGAATGGCATATCCAAGAACAAGCCATTAAGCAAAGGGCAGTCTATTAAGTTCATATTGATCAGCTTGATCAAGCCACATTATGATGATGGCTAGTATGGCGCCTGAACTCCAATTAAAGCAAGTGGCTATTTAAGCTAATGAAATCATCTGAAATCCTTAAAAAATTATTTTATAAGGATAATCATAATAAGTGGTTAGACATCTCTAAGGAATCGTTCTTAAATAAGATGTCAAAAGGTAGCTAACTAGGCCTTATATAATAGGATGTATTTCAAGACTTAAGCACTTTAGATGGATCATGATCAATGCATTGTCTATATACTTCTTTTTGAAGAAAGGCAATGGATATGATCAAGGAATACGCCAACATAATGGATAGCTAGATTAATAGAGTAAAGATTGGAAAGAAAATTTTAATATGATCAAAATTAGAAAACTTACAAAAATTTCAATTTTAGAGATACACTAATATTAATTCATTTTTCTTGGTAACTGATACTTAAAAATTGGTGGTTGAATATGTATGACATATTGTAAGGCCTAAATGAAAGTAGTTGCAAGGATGGACCATAAGTAATCGTAATCTTGTTGATGGTGATTAAAGCTTGCCATCTTGATTACTGTTTTTGAAACATAATCATGATTTATTCATAAACATTAGATGTTTATTTTTGGCATTTACATGCCAAATTAAGAATGATTATTGGCATTCGATGCCTAGTTTAGATTCATTCCTTTTGGAATAAACCATTAATCATAGAACTTGTTCTATTCTATAGTCATATTATTCTTAAACATACAACTTGCAATAGTATTGAGAATACTAAAAGGCATATAACTTATAGAATGCACAAATGATTTTTGAATCCAATTCTCTTTAAATTAAAACATGTAGGATTTAGTGGAAGGAATGTTTGATTCTTTAAAAAGTTGAATATCAGAATTTGACTTAGTGATAAATAGCCATGATGTTAAAAAGCAATTATTTGGAAAGCATTCCAAACATGAGAGGATTGCATGTTTGTACCCTAAAGGTCATAAATAAACTCTTTTGTTTAAGCTCACAAAAGGACTGACATTTAGATAATTAGGCTAAAAGCTAATAAAAGATTTCTAATAGTTGTTAAAGTAACAACTAAGCCACACATTGGAATTTGGGTCTTGCTGTCATTCAAGTAGTTAAAGACCTTGGTAATGTGATTATTGTGAATGTAACCAAAACATATTCTTACAATAGTACTAAAGATTTGTCCAAGTTGAGATAGGATTGATAATCAATAAAGTTCGACACTAGATGTGTTAGCAATTGGCTTAGTGTAAATGAGAGATATTAGTATATGCCCTAGAGCCAATTGGATTGGATGAGGCATAAAATAGTTAATAATGCAAACCAATCACTTTAGTTAGTGATTTAAAGTTTTCTTTTATGTTAGTGGCGTCACTGACACTTATGCAAACACTAATTGGGTGAAGCCTATGAAACACAATGGCCTTGCAAAGGTTATGAGTTACAATGATGAGATCTTTATGAATCAAAGTCACTTTCTAAAAATGTTCCAAGTCATCGTGTTGTCAAAAAAAGGCATAGGTAATGCACAAAAACTAGCATATGCGAAGCCTCCATGCATTTAATGCATGAAACTCTTTGTTTTATAGAAGTTGAAGTATAGAGATACTTAGGGATAGCATATGTGTGCTTGTTTTATGGAAACAAGTTCTTTGAACATGGATTGTATGAGAATTCCATATGGTATAAGTCACTAAGTGTCTATGGAATATGTTCTCATGTGCTAATCATGTATATTAGTCCTCAAACTTATGATACTAGGTTATCTTACATTGGCAGTGTCATCCTTTGATTCTACATGAACGAGCTAACAATAGATGGATACTTATGGTAGAGTTGTTTTGGGTATGGCATAAACCATAAAAGGTGAATGAGTGACCCAAAGAGGATTCACCACTCTGAGTGACATTAAAGACATATCTTATACCTTCTTGACTTTGTTAACTTGATAAAGTCATTGGCCAAAGCATGATGGATTTAGGAGAAATATTTTCTCTAAATTCATGAGGTTAACCAATAATTATAGGAACTAATATAGATTTATACATGAGTAGACACTACACCATGCTCATGGTCTTTCCCGAAGATCTGGTGAAAAGATCGAAGTGCACTGAGAGGTGGGTTATTGAAAGGATTCTTAAGAGATTGTCTTAGCTTTTCCTGCATACCGGATGGCCATGATGCCTTATTAAAGGCTAATCTCCACCTGTAAATATAAATATACTTAATTGGGTAATTATGTTTATTGCCATTGTGATGGAAACCTATTTGTACACACACAATGTTCTATTGGATTAAAATTAAGATATAATTAAGTTTGACTTAATTAAATAAAATGTAAAATAAGGGAGACTTAATTGAATTAGTTCAATTAAGTATTATTAAAGGCATAAATTAGACTTATAAAATCTAATTAGAGATGTCTTAATATGACAATAAAGATAAAAATGTCTTATCAAAATAATGTCTATTTACAAGACATGGTTTTAGGGATATTATTAAATTAAACCAAATAATTGTATTTGGAAATTTTTAATAACTATTTGATAACTATTTAATTAATTATTTAATATTATTTACATGAAGTAAAATTATTTTACTTGGGTTAGAAATTTAATTATGAATTAAATTATAAAACTAAAGGGGTTGGGATAAAAACCCTAACTATCAAGTCAAGAGAGTTTAGTTATGAACTACTCTAAGATAGGCTTGCTAATAAGCTAGGTGCATGGAATAACTACTTTTGATGTGCTATTAGCTAAAATATTACTAAGTTAATACTAAAGCCCAATCATGGACAAGCTAATTAAAAATAGTTTTAAGTTGCCTCTTGGGTGAGACTAGCCCATTAGTCAAGCCTAACATAGCTTAGAGTGTGTTTAAATACGTTAATAACGCTTTTCAGTTGATAAAAGCTTAAGAAAAACCCTAAGCACCAAACTTTAGACTTTTCTAAAGAGGTTTGGTGCAACTTTATGCTTCCCTAAGCTTTTTTTGCTTAACCATCAAATTTTCAGTATTCTTGAATCATTCTAGACATAACGAGATAGAAAAAATAGTTTTCAAACATTAAAAGATTAGTATTTCACAAAAGTTATTGAATTGGCCAAATGAAAAAATCCTTGCTTCTCTAAGCCTTCTTTATGTTAATTAGTATTCTAGGTGATCTCAAAGCATTTTTGTTTGAAGTAAAGATAGAAAATTAGTTTTCTATCTTAGTGGAATTAACTAGAATCAAGAATTGGGATTTTTGGATTCGTTTATTAGCATCTGTGAAAAACAACTACTTCTTTATAGAGTTATTTTTTCTTTTTTTGTGCAATAGGTAAAGGAATCATTATCAGATCACATCAAATCTATACCTATTGATGAGAAACCTTTTGGTTAAGGCTTGAAAAACCTTCTGGCTAGCATTGGAGAACCACCATGCTGCATGTGGATCATTATTAAGGGTAGAACACTTGGATAGCTTTTGGCCTCAAAAAGAAGTCATACTAATAAAACTATAATGCATTCGTATAAGGATCAGCATGCTTAGAGTTATGAGTCTCTATGCTGGTATGATTTTTATTACATCTGAGTTTTAATTTGCAATTTGATCATTCTACATCTCTTCCTAAGATCTTGAGGAAATCTAGGTGTTCTTTTATTTTAATTCTGCTACCATGTTTGGTTCTAATTAAAAATTTATGTATATGTTGATATGCATAAGCTTTGGATTTTCATGATGGAGGCCTAGTAAGTCACACATATAAAGGTGAGTTTACAAAATTAAAATAAGATGGGAATTAAATTGCCTAAAGAGTAAAGTTACTGGAGAGTTTTTTTAATTATTCAAAAACAAAAGGCCAAAATGCAAATAAGCAAAAGCTTAAAAACACTCTAACCTTAGGTATCTAAACCCTATGTACGCCATCCATAAATAAGGAGAACCCTAGAGGTTCCGTTTCATCTTCCTTAAGAAGGAGTTATGAATCTCGATTTTTATATCACTTTCTTTTTGGATTTTATTGAAAAATCATTTCTTCTCCTATTTTTTTCATTTTGGTGCATAAAGAGATTGCTCAAGGAAGGTTTTTGATACCTAATTCACTAGCATAGATCTTGACGTAGAGGAGTGTTAGTGTAAGCCTTGCAAACCAATCAAATCTGCTTGTAAAACACTAGCTATTAGTTAATTCATGTAACATTCATTATATTTGTTTAATATAATATGAGGTATTTCTTTATTCATAAGATCAATACGTAATTAGTACTTACATCTTATGCAAATAGAGCCCATGAAGTATATTGGCCTCGTAAAAGAATTGTAAAGAGTTATAATTATGAGATCCCTATGCATTATAGTTATGTTTTTAAAAACATTCTTGGTCATCATATTGTCAAGACGAGGCATTGACAATGCACAAAGACTGGCATATGTAAGCCTTCATGCATAAGATGTATTCATAAGTTGAAGTATAGAGTTATTTGGGACATCATATGGGTACTTGTTATGGTAATAAGTTCATTGAACATGACCCGCTATAAGAGTTCTATTTGGCATTTTACTCAAGTTTTTATGGAAATACTCTCATTTGTTAGTAGTGCAAGTGATTCTTAGACTTGTGACACTGGTCATCTTGTGTATGAATTATCATATTTAGAGATCATAGCGAATGGGTTCATAATAGATAAATACCAAATAAGGGTGGTTTTAGGTATGATATAAAGCATACTAAAGGTAAATAAGTGATCCAAAAAGGATTTATCACCCCAAGTGAATTACGGGGACATATGTCATGTGTACCTAACTGTGTTAACTCATAGACCTTCGTCAAGGCAATACAACTATGGAGTTAACACATAAGGTTGCATACTAATATGGCATAGGTCAAAAGTGGACATTGCACAAAACATTACCCTATTCTAGGATATATGATGAAAGGCTTGAATTACATTGAGATGCTGCAGACTAAAGGGCTTATCAAAACCAATTTGACTCTTCTTGCATATTGGGTTACCATGATTCATTATTAGATGCCAATCGTGGTTTATAAATATAAATTATTCTTAATCCAATAAATTTATATTTATCTCCGTTAAGATGAAGGCCTAATAGTCTTCACACATAAATGTGACTTTACGAAATTAAAATAAAATAGGAATTAAATTATCTAAATAGTAAAAGTTACTTGGGAGTTTTTTGAATTATTTAAAAACAAAGAGAGAAGGTGCAAATATGCAAAATCTTAACCCCAAGTATTTAAACCCTACTTTGTGTCATCCCTAAAGGACAAAAAGCCCTAAAGGCGTATTTTCTTTTTCCTAAAGAGAATTTATTCCACCTTGTTTCTCTAGTGCTATTTTTTTCTAATTTTGATAGAAAATTATTTTTTAATAGATTTTTTTGCTTTTTGGCACATAGAGAGTTTGCTTGGAAAGGTTTCTAAAACCTAGTCTATTAGCATGAATTTTGGCATAAAGAAGTCTCTCTCTTATGAAGGATTTTTGAGTTACGTATATGGATCACCATTGGAGGCTAGACATATGGACAGTGTTGGTCTATAATAACTAGGCTCGATATACAAGATTAAAGTAAAGTTTATTTTAATCTGAGGAGATGGACATCTTCAGATTAAGGTATGTAATCAAACTTTTTTTCTTTTTTGTTTTATAAAGATTGATCAAGATGATTTTAAGATAATATGTCAATGTTGTTCAGTATGTTCCACTGTGATAACTCTGATTTTTAGGTTATATTAAAATTTTTGTTATAAAATGAACTCTTTAAATCCAAATAGCATGCCTAGGATAAATTCCTTGAAGGAGTCTCTACCTTTCAAAGGATTTTTGAGTCACTTGTGTTGATCACTATTGGGGGCTGGACATTTGGACAACTTTGGTTTTTAACAACGAGGCTCAATGTATAAGAACAAAGCGGAGACAATTTGATATCCATTATAATGGCTTTCTATGGATTGAGGTATGATTTTTCAGATTCCTTTTTTCTTTTTACTTGATTAGATCGATAAAAGGCTTAAAAAACTATCCATTGAAGCTATTCAGTAAGCTCTGTTGTGTTATTTAGAGTTTTTAGTTTTAAGAAAATTTTTAATGTTAAATTGACTTATTAAATTCGAACAGTAAGCCTTAAATGCCTAGGATTAGATCTTTCATGTAATACATATTTAAGCACTAACTTCTAAGCATTAGATACCAAGAGAAATGAATTTATCTTAGTGTAAATCTAATATTAGAACTTCTATAAGTTTCTTAATTTTGATCATATTAAAATTTTCCTTGCAATCTTTACTCTAATAATCTAGCTCTCCAGTATGTTGGCATGTTCATTTATCATTTCCTTTGTCTTTCTTCAAAAGAAAAATGTAAATTGATAATGCATGGATTATGATCCATCTAAAGTGCTCAAGTCTTGAAATACATTCTATCATTTAAGGCCTAATTAGGCTACTTTCTGGCATCTTGCTTAGGACCAATTCTTAGGGATGTTGAAACTCTCATTAGGATTATCCTTGTAAAACAATTCTTTAAGGTTTCAAATGATTTCATGAGTTAAATAACCACTTGCTCCTTTCAGAGTTCAGGCGTCATACTAGCCATCATCATAATGTTGCTTGATCAAGGTCATCAATATGAACTAGATAGATTACCCTTGATTTAGTGGGCTATTCTTGGATATGCCATTCAATGTAGACTTAGTCAATGGATTCTAGCCCATTAAGCTTATTAGCATCACATATGCTACCTAATAATAGTCTATTAGACATGTTGTGTTTGTATCCATATGAACCAAAACATTTTGTAGTTAATAATTTGCAATTTCAATCATTGAGTAAAGTTTTACAACTTTAATGATTGTCTAATTATTTTGTCAAGACGATAACCCTTATTTATAATCTATGAAGTTCAATGTTTGAATCTTCTTAATGAGCTAGACACCCTTTTCACCTTTACACAACTTTGAGTAACTCAATAAATCATGTAAAAGCTAATTGGGTAGGTAACTTGGTTTACAAATTGCATCATTATGCAACTTCTAGATCAGTTAGGTGGTAATTCTTTACCTAAATGCACCATATGCACTTACCTTAACCATCTCCTCTAAAATCATATAGTTATGTGCGACACATTCGACAATAATATTTGAGTAAAACTAGTTATTCAAAACTCAAGGAGTTCGAGAGGAAGAGACCTTGAGCAACTCAACCAATCCCTATAGTTAAAACTCGGGTATCTTGTTATGAACAATGGAAGGCATATGATCATGATTAAGCATGGACTAAATATTTTATGAGAGATATTTAATCATTTAACTTAGGTCTCATTGCATTATTTCATTAGCATGCTTAGCATTATTCTATCATATATCACATATATAAATTCAAAATAAATCTAACACGTGCAATCTACTAGGATGATTATGTACTTTATCTATCTAGTTTCCTTGAGCCATTCGAAAACTAGTTGGTCAAATTCCTAGGGATATCATACAAGATCTTTGATGTCTTGAGGATTTCTCCTTGGTCCTTTCTTCCTAATGCTATCTTATTTACATCTTGGATTTACATAAATTTTAATCTTAACCTAAATCTAAATCTACAAGTTCTATTTAACTGTTACACATCACTATAAGAAACCTCAAGTTACATTTAAAGGGAGTTAGGTGAGAAAAAAATTTTCAACCCAGAATTAAAAGAAAAATAGGGTTCGCAACCTTTATTTATAAATAAATACGAATAGAAAATTTTAACTATACAACCTAGACATACTAAGGTCTAGTCCATAATCATCTTTATGCTAACGTAATCATATTATAAGCATGAATTAATATAAGCATAGCCAATATCACTTGGTGATCTTATGTGTCATTTGCATAAACCTCATCAAACAATTTGAGATGATTTATCAAATTATTTTGTAATCTCGTTTCTTTAATTAAAACATTTGTAATTAAAGTCTTAACATTTAGGAAGCATGTCTCAAATTGCTCATTACCTAATTTAGGTTTTTTTCTTAATTAGGACATTATCTAGCTTTTAGATAACTTTGCTCTAACTTGGACAAACCATTATGCATCTCATATTTCCAAACCATTAAAGAAAATTGTTTTCCAAAAACCATTTAGGAAACTTTTTTTCCAAAAACAACATTTTCAGACATTAAATTGGACACTATGTAACTTTTGGTTGTTCATCTCAATTAAGACAGTATCTAACTTTTAAATAACTTTGCCTTAATTTGGACAAACCATTATGCATCTCGTATTTCCTAAACCATTTGAGAAAATTGTTTTCCAAAAACAATTTAGGAAATTTTTTTTTTCCAAACACAACATTTTATTACAATAAATTGGACATTACTTAACTTCTAGGTTATGTCTTAATTAGGACATTATCTAATTTTTAGATAATGTTGTCTTAATTTAGACAAACTATTTAACATGTAATATTTCCTAAACTATTTGGGAAACTTGTTTTCCAAATTTTTCAAAAATCTTAGAAATTGATCCATATTTAATTTAATTAAGAAAACAATTTTCTTACATGATGAACATTTATTCTAATCATATTAGAACAAACCTTAATCGAACTAGGATTAATCATTTAAATTAAATATATTTTTTAATTACCAAATTTAATTGAACTTTAATTCCATGTTTACTTCATTATCCAATCCATGTCTTAAACATATTTAAGACATTATTACAATAAGGTAATTAGGAGCTAGCTGATAACTAAGAGTTTTAATGGCATTGAACCTCTCAAGAAGGTGCTTGATTGCTTCAACTTTGCTAACTTTTAACAAAAATAATTCTTTTATTTTGGATTATCTTGATGTCATCATATCAAACCTTAAATGCCAAGAATCCACATTGGATTAAACTCTCTCAACAACAAAGAGAAAGAGGCATAAAAAGGAAGTGTTTGTCTAGCTAAAACTTTATTCCATTTATGACTTCTCAAGCCATCGTAGTTCAAATCAACTAGCGGTGTCTTCCTCCCACTAAACTTCTAAAATATTATAGAAAATTATAGCAACTAATTGCTTCCATGGATGCCACAACAAGGTTCTTATGAGGAACAGAAAGTGTCATACAAATCAAGTATAATTAATGCACCCAATATGGCCTAATATTGAAATATTTTTAACTCTGATTTTAACCTAGTTTTTCTAGCGAACTTCTCATGACACTTTCAAGTGGAAAAACATGGAAAAAATCACATCAATGACTGCTAAAAATTTCAAAACCATAACAACATAGAAATAAAGTCATCCTAGTAGTTGTCATCACAAAATGTTGATAAATGACTCAAATATCAATTTAATTAAAAATATTTTAAACTAATTAATATTGATAATAAACATGTATTAACATGATAGAAAATTTTTTTAAAAAATCTTATTTAATTCTAATTCAAGAAATGGATCAAAACAACATTGAAATCACCTAGAAAGCTCAAGACATGTTGGGATTTTAATAAAATTTAATTAAAATAATATTAATTAATTATTTAAACATTTTTAAACAAGATTAAAGTAAAAAATGACATGCTTTCTAGATTTTAAAAAAAAAATTTAAAAATTTTACCAAAACTGAAAAATAACCAAATCAATCAGATTGATTACCATAAAAAACTAGCACACTGGATCATATATAATCTACAAACCTTAGGGTCTGATACCACTGAAAGGAAACTCTGACTCGTGCATATTGATATAGGCATAAAAATTATTGGTGTATGCCTTAGAGCCAATCGAGTTGGATAAGGCGTATAATAGTTAATAATGCAAACCATTCACTTATGTTAGTGATTCAAGGTTTTCCTTCATGTTAGTGGCATGATTGACAATCAAACGAACACTAATTGGATGAAGCCCATGAAAAAATAATGGTCTGCAAAGTTAATAATAAGTTATGACTATAGATCCTTATACATCAAAGTTGTGTTTCTAGAAACGTTCCTAACCATCGTATTGACAAAATAGGGCGTTGACAAGTACAAAGACTAGCATAGGCTAAGCCTTCAAGCATTTTATGCATATAACTCTTTGATCTTATAGAAGTTGAAGTATAGAGATACTTGAGGATCATATGGGTTCTTGTTTTATGAAATAAATTTACTAAACATGGCCCATGTGAAAACTCCATTTGGTATAAGTCACTCAAGTGCCTATGGAATTTGTTTTCATGTGCCAACCATGTATATTGGTCCTCGGACTTACAATACCATGTCATCTTGTATGGTGAATGTCAAGCTTTAATTTCATCACGAAGAGGTCCTCAATAGATGGATGCTTATAATAGGGTGGTTTGCATATGGCATGAACCATGCGAAGGTGTGATCTAGAGAGGATTCACCACCCCAAGTGATATTGAAGACATATCTCATTTGTTCTTAGCATTGGTTAACTTGATAAGTCATCGGAAATGCACGATGAATTTAGGAGAAATTATTTCTCCAGATTCATGAGGTTAATCAAAAAATACAGGAATTAATTGGATTGGTATGTGAGTAGACACTACACTATGCTCATGGTCTTTCCTGGGTATCTAATGAAAAGATTGAAGTACGCTAAGAGGCTGGTTACTAAAGGTTTTTTAAAAAGTATTAACTCTCCTTCGTATTCGATGGTTATGATGCCTTGCTAAAAGCCAATCTTGGTTTACAAATATAAATACACTTAATTGGGTAATTATATTTATTGCCGTTATGATGAAAGGCTAATGGGTCACACACAATAAGATGATCTATTAGATTAAAATAAGGATTTAATTAAGTATGACTTAAAAGTATAATGAGGATGACTTAATTAAATTTGTTTAATTAAGTATTATTAAGATATTAATTAGATTTATGAAATCTAATTAGGGATGTCTTAATATGGCAATAAAGATAAGAATGTTTTATGAAGATAATGTCTATTGTAGACATGGTTTAGGGATTTTATTAAATAAAAATAATTGTACTTAAAAATCTAAATAATTTTTTAAAAGTTATATAATTATTTAATATTATTTACATGAAGTAAAATTGTTTTAGTTGTGTTAGAAAATTTAATTATGAATTTAATTATCTAACATGTAAATTTAGGGGTCAAGCTAAAAGCCCTAATTATCAAGTTAAGAGAGTTTAGTTGTGAATTGCTCCAAGTTGGGCTTGCTAATGAGCTAGGTGCATAGAATAGCTATCTTTAGTATGTTATTGGTCTAGAATATTAATAAGTTAATATTAAAAACCTAGTCTTAGAGAAGCTAACTAAAATAGTTTTAATTGGGCTTCAAAAAGCACTCTAAAATGGGGCCACCTTTTAGGTATGTTAGTATTGGGCTTAGTTGACCCAATAGTCAAGCCTAACCTAGCCTAGGGTGTATTTAGTTACATTATTAAAGCTTTTTAGGCTAATAAGAAGCATTAGGAAAATCCTAGGCACAAACTTTAGACTTTCCGAAAAGGTTTAGCGTAACATGTGCTTCACTAAACTTTTTTTATGTATTTATGGTTTTTCTACATGATCTTGAATCATTTTTGACACAACGAAAATAGAAAATTGTTTTCTAGCATTGAGAGATTAGTTTTCACAAAAGTTGTGAAATTAGCCAAATCCTAAAATCTTTACTTTCCTAAGCCTCTTTTGTGTCAATTAGAATTCTAAGTGATCTGAAAGTGTTTTTGATCACTATGATGGTAGAAAATCAATTTTCTATCTTAATGGAATTAATTGAAATTAATAATTAAGATTTTTGGATATGTTTATTGGCATTTATGCAAAATAGCTACTTCTTACAGAACTGGTTCTCTTTCTTTTTGGCATAATAGGTAAGGGAATCGTTCTTCAACTATTGGCAAGATACCCTTGGTTAAGGCTTAAGAAGCCTTCTAGCTAGCACTTGAGAACTATTAGACCTCATAAAGGCTTTAATAGGCATCTATATGGATCATCATTAGAGGCAGGACACTTGCGCTACTTCTGGCCTAAAAAAGAAATTGTAATAATTAACCCATGGTACGTTCAGGCAAGGATTGACTCGCTTAAAGTTACAAGTCTCTGAGTAAGTGTGATTTCTAATAGATCTATGTTTTAAAATTGTTGTCCGATCACATGTACATCTTTTTCTAAATCGTAAGGAAATTAAAGTGTTTTTTAATTTAATTCTACTGTATATTTTTAATTCTAATTAAATTTCATGCCTATATCGATATGCATGAGCTCAATATTTCCTTTTAAAATTTTAATCAAAATTAAACGTATGCAGCAAAATTAAGAAAAAACACATGGATTTCCTTAGTGTTTTGGAAGAGATGTACATGTGATCTGATTACAATTCAACACATAGATCTGATAAAAATCATGCTACCTAGAGACTCAACTATAAGCATGCTCATCCCTACATGAAAGCACCATGGGTTGATTACTACAATCTCTTCTTAAGGCTAAAAGTAGTCTAAGTGTTCTATCTCTAAAGATGATCCACACAAATGTCTCTTAGAACCTTCTTAAGGTTTGATGTCCTTAGTGCTAGTCAGAATGCTTTTTAAGCCTCAACCAAAAGTTATATAGCCAATAAATCAGATCTAAAGTGATCCAAGAACAATTCTCACACCTATTGCTTCAAGATAAAGAAAAAAATAGCTCTGTAGGAAAGTAGCTATTTTTCATAGATGCTAGCAAATGAATCAAAAAATACTAATTTTTTTATTTTGATTGATTTTTTAGGATAAAAAACTTATTTTCCATCTTCTTTATGATCAGAAACAATTTTAAATCACTCAGAAACTATGTTTGCACTAGGACAACTTTAAGAAAGTTCATGAAACTATGCCAACCCTTTAAAAAAGTAAGGATATTGGCACTTAGGATTTCTTGGATGCTTCTATGAGCCAAAATGCCTTAATAATGTATTTAAATACATCTTGGCTAGGTTAGGCTTGACGAATGGGTCAACTAAGCCCATTACTAACATCCCTAGAAGATAGGGCCAACTTTAAGTATTTCTTGAAGCACAATTAAAACTATTTTAATTAGCATCTAAGATTAGGCGTTAGTAACTTATTAATATTTTAGCCTAATAGCACACCAAGGATAGCTATTCCAAGTGCCCAGCCCATTAGCAAGCCAAACTTGGAGTAGTTGAAAGCCAAACTCTTATGACTTGGTAATTAGGGCTTTTAGCCCTAACCCTTTATTTATATGTTAGATAATTTAATTTATAATTAAAATTTCTAACCCACATAAAATAATTTTACTTTATGTAAATATTATTAAATAATTAATGCAATTATTTATCTTTATTTAATAATATCCCTAAAAACCACGTCTACAAATAGACATTATCTTGATAAGAATTCTTATCTTTATTGCCATATTAAGACATCTCGAATTAGATTTTATAAATCTATATGTCTTTAATAATGCTTAATTAAACTAATTCAATGACATCTTCCTTATTATACCTTATATTTTGATTAAGTTATACTTAATTAAATTTCAATTTTAATCCAATAGATCATCTTATTATGTGTGACCCATTAGGCTTCCATTATAATTACAATAAATATAACTACCCAATTAAGTGTATTTATGTTTATAGACCAAGATTGGCCTCTAGCAAGGCATCATAGTCACATGGTATGCAAGAAGAGTCAATATGACCTCTTAAGAAACATTTTAGTAGCCAGCCTCTCAATGCACTTTGGTTCTTTCATCAGATATCCCTAAAAGACCATAAGCATGGTACAGTGTCTACTCATGTATTTATCCATATTAGTTCTTACAGCTTATGGTTAACTTTATTAATTTAGAGAAATAATTTCTTCTAAATTCATCATGCATTGGTTAATGACTTTATCAAGTTAACCATAGCCAAGAACAAATGAGATATGTCTTAGATGTCACTTTGAGTGATGAATCCTCTTTGGATCACTTATCCATTTTCATATGGTTCATGCCATACCCAAAACCACATTACCATAAGCATCCAACTATTGTAGACCCACTCATGATAGAATCAAAGCATGACACTTCCCATACAAGATAACCTAGTATCTCAAGTCTGAGGAGTAATATACATAATTGGCACATAAAAATATATTCCATAGACACTTGAATGACTTATACCAATGGAGTTCTCATATGAGTCATGTTCAGTGAGCTTGTTTCCATAAAACAAGCACCCATATGCTATCCCCAAGTATCTCTATACATCAACTTTTATAAAGTCAAAAAGTTACATGCATCAAATGAATGAAGGCTTATCATATACTAGTCTTTGTGCATTGCCAATGCTGTATCCTAATAATATGATGACTAAAAACATTTTTAGAAGCACGACTTTAATGCATAAGGATCTCATCGTCATAACTTACTACTAACTTTGCAAGGCCATTATGTTTCATGGGTTTCATCTAATTAGTATTTGCATAAGTGTCAGTCATGCCACTAACATGAAGGAAAACCATGAATCACTAATGTATGTGATTGGTTTGCATTATTAACTAATAAATATATTCTCATCTAATCCAATTGGCTCTATGGCATATATTAATAGTTTTTGCAAGATAGTCACCAATATGCTATTCTCAAGTATCTCTATACTTCAACATCATAAGATCAAAGAGTTGCATGCATTAAATGCATGAAGGCTCAGTATATGCTACTCTTTGTGCATTATCAATGCCCTGTCTTAACAATACATGACTAGGAACATTTTTTTAAACATGGCTTTAATGCATAAGGATCTTATCATCATAACTTATTACTAACTTTGCAAAGCCATTGTGTTTCATGGGCTTTATCTAATTAGTGTTTGTATGAGTGTCAAGCATACAACTAACATGAAAGTAAACCTTAAATCACTAGCAAAAGTGATAGATTTTCATTCTTAATTTATATATATGCATCATTCAAGTTGATTGGTTCTAGGGTATATATTAATAGAGGGTCACTATGTGATGTTTAGGTGAGTCAAAATGAGGGTGTCTAGTGTCATGATACAACACACAAGTGAGTGGCATTGATGTGCCTCTCACTTGTTAGGAATAATAATAAATAAAAATGATAAAAGTGAAGACATTAGTGTGACTCCAAAACATATCATCAATGTCAGAAAGCATAATTTTAGGTTAAGTCATTTAGAGGTTATTTTTGTTTTCTCATATAAGACATTCAGAGAGTCTATTTGGTCTCATTACTGGACTCTTGAATGTTCAAAATATGTTAAAAAATTGACATAACGCTTTGTTATCACAAGTTGTGTTAGAGTTTCTATTGTTCTCCAGCATAGTAGTCTCATAAAAAGAAATATTTTTAAGTTATAAACCCTAGGAATTTTTTATATTTTTTGTAATCTTCATTGAAAACGCTACCTGATAGGCTTCTGAAATGTTTGATTTCATGATTGGACAAATATAGAAAAAACTCAGAATACAAATTGTTTGCATGCATTTGTTTTAGTGCTAGAGCTATAAAGTGAGGTATTTTTTATGAGGATTATTGTATTTTGCTCATATTTTAAGATTAAAATAGAGTAAATATGCTTTCCAAGCATGTATGGCTCATCTAGTGGGTATTTCAAATGAATTGGGAAAAAATCCAGAAGGCATGCTAGTTGCGTTTAATTAAAAAAATTCACCTAATAGCTAAAATGATTTTTTGTCATTTTTTGAATATTTTTAGATTGAATTGTAATGAGTCAGCATTCATAAGAATTTGATTTGGTGATGTGATGGGAATAATTTAGAATAAACTTGGAAAGCTTTAAAGGTCTAATTTATCCTCTATTTTGATTCTCTCTAGGTTGGGTGTATACTATTTTGAGGCATTTGGATGCTTCAGAATTGATTTTGAAAGTCATATTTAGTGTGTCAATAGGTTTAGGATTGTACTATAGGAGGTTCATGGTGGCTCAAATTAAAGCTTTCAAGTTAAGTTAAATAAAAGTTGACTTTTAGTCTTATTTTCCAAGTTATAATTTCTTCAATTTTGTTCGAGTGAATTATTTTTATGATTTCTTTAAAAATGGAGTTAAATTGGTGAATTTTTTTGAGCCAAATACTTTTGAGCAATTTTCTCTCATAAAATAGCTCTAAATCAGTTATAAATTCAACTTAGTCCTGGACCAACAATTGATTGCTCTCATGGGTACTCAGTTCCCAAGATACATATTTTTATTTTTAGTGATATTGTTTGATTTTCATAAATAAAAGGAGGATTATGATTGAATATGTGTGATTGAACTAGAGAAAGACGGATTTGGATATATGTGATTAGTTTGTACCAATTTATGGTGTAACCAACTCTTGAGCCCTTGCTTATGGTGCAACCAATTCTTGAGCCTAACTTATAGATTTTGGTATACGTGAACTGTAAAATCATTCCTTTAGAGTTTTGTAACTCATTAGTGAATGGTTTTAATAGATGACTTATTACAACTAGCTAAAAAAATATCGATGGCGACTCCTTAGTCCAGTTATTCTCGTATTTCAATATAAAGGTTTAGACAAGCAATTCGTCTTACCAATTAGGGCTCTAGATGATTTAGAGTGTTGACAGCTCTAATATGTTAAGGTTCATATCTCAATATATTACGATAATGATGAGTATAATAATCATTTTATGGCATCTTCATGCATTATTGTTAAGATTTACATGTCATGCATTTTCCATAAATCTATGATTATGGCAACATTATCATGCATATTAGTAAATCAATATATTTTCATGTTAATATGGTGTTTGAATGTAAAAATCATGTATGATGCCATGTTAGTATGATTATTGGTGAAAAGTGATGTTTGAATATGCATTTAGAAGTGCTAGAAGCGTCAAGGACCATTTTGCAATTTTCCCGTAATGATTCCATTCATATTGAGGACTATTACATAATTCCTATGCATTTGAATGTCATTTTAGTCATTTTTCATGACTTAGAAACTTTTTTGACATTTCATGCAATTTAATGTCATTTACTCATCTTCCATGACTTGGGAACTTTTATGACATTTCATGCATCTTAATGTCATTTGGTCTTCCATGACTTAGACTTTTATGTTATTTCATGCATTTTAAAGCTATTTAGGTTATTTTCCATGATCTAGGGATTTTGGTGTAATTTCATGTATTTTGAGGCCATTTAGGTCATTTTCCATGATCTAGGGACTTTATGCAAATTTATCTATATTGGGGTCACTTAGGTTATTTTTCATGATTTAGAGACTTTTATACAGTTTCATGTATTTTAGAGATATTTAATTTATTTTTCCATTACTTAGGAATTATTATACAAAATTCCATGCATTTAAAACATTTTCTAGGATTTAAGGACCATTCCATAATGCCGATGCACTTTAGGTCTATTTATATTATTTTCCATAATCAAAGGATCATTTTACAATTTCACACAATTACTTTGTAATTATTTTCAGATGCTATACCATAAATTTAATATATTTATATGTTATGTTATGATATAATTTTTTTAAAAAAAAAAGTCCGAGGCAATATCCCCAAGTTAAAATAGTCCATTGGTGTGCTTCAAGTATATAAAGTCACTTCATTGATTATTTTATACTAAGGAATACCTTTTTTAAACAAGTAAATCAAGATTTTTAATTTTCCTAAAAATAAAACTTTAATACCCTTCCAATTTTCTAGAGGGTTGTGAAAAATATTTTGATTTTTAAAAATATAAAAATCTAATTTACTTATGATGATAAAAATAATATGAACTATAAATAATTTTAAAAAAATGGGGGATTGTCATTAGATACCAAAAAAAATTAAAATCAACCATAATCGAGACTTCGATTAACACGAAGTTAATAGGTACCAATAGATAGGCGCCATAAAGGGTACTATCTCACTCCCTATGAAACTAACTCTTGAACCTTTTCCACATTAATCTCTAGTTATTAAATGGACTTCAAAGTTCATTTTCTAGGGTTTAATAACCCACCGAATACGAACTGCAATAGGTGACCGATCTCACCAAGCCATAAATAAGATTGGTGGTGACTTTGACTTATTTGGTCATTTTGTAATGACCATTTAAGGTTAAGTTGGATGAGCTATTTGTCTGACAATTAAGTCATATCCCAATACGACAAAATGAAATTTATTCATTTAAGTCTGAGGTGTTGGATTCACATTCGGCACATTATGACATTAACCATAGTTAAAACAATTAAGATATGTCACTAGGAATGGTGAATCTTTTCTGCATCACTCATTTATCTACTATATGTTTCATGCCATACCTAAAACCACCCTACCTTAGGCATCCATCATTGTAGACCCAATCATGATGGTCTCTAAGTATAACACTTCCAAAACGAGATTACCTATATCACAACTTAGAGGACTACTTACATGACTAGCACATGAGAACATATTCCTCAGACACTTGAGTAACTAATAACAAATGGAGTTCTTATATTATCTAGTTCAGTGAACTTGTTTCCATAAAATAAGCATCCTCATGCCATCCCAGTATTTCACATACTTCAACCTATAAGATCAGTTGCTTACTTCATATGTAAGAAGGCATAACATGTGTTGGTCTTTGAGTATTGCTAATGCCCCGTCTTGACAATACTATGACTAAAAACATTTTGAAGAACTTGACTTTGATGCCTAAGGATTGCATAATTATAAAACACTTTGTAATTTCTTTACCAGGCCTTTTAAGCATTACTGGCTTCATCCAATTAGTATTTTCTTGATTGTCAATCGTGCCACTGACATGAAGGGAAACCTTGACTTACTAAGGCTAGTAACTGGTATGTAGTTAATTGACTATATATCTCATGTCTCAATCTGATTGGCTCAAGGGCATACAATAACAATTAGAAATCTATATGTATTAAAAGACTTAATTAAAATCCTTCATGTAAGAAATTTAATAAAAAATTTTACATGTAGGAATTCACAATTAAAACCATATGAAAGAATTCAATAATGCATAAAGAATAAACTATGTTAAATTGAAATTTTATTTGTGAGGAGTTGAATTAAAAATCATATATTTAAATTGCTCTGTGGAAACTTCCATGAAGAAAATTCAACCAAAAATGGTATATATAATAAAATTTAATAAAATTCCATATGTGAAAAGAAACAAAATTCTAATTGAAACCCTAACCTTAGGATAAATTAAAGAAAAGTTTTAGGAGTAAAATCTAATTTAATGAATTCTAAATACAAAATGTCTAATTGAAAATCCTACATTGAAAGTATCTAGTGGAAAATTCCATGTATGAAAATTCCACTAAGAATGATAAAAGGCTTAAAGAAAATTTCCCAATGTAAAAAAACTCTAATTAAAACCTATATTTAGAAAAATTAAGGAAAAGTTTTATTGTGACAATATAAACAATTGCATACAAAAGTCTTATTGAAAACTTTTTATATGAATATCAGTATGGACATTCGCCTTCATAAATTCCCAATTTTTAATAAAATGATACTTTTACAATTACAGTATTGGTACTTGTGAATAGGTGTTACTATTATAGTGCCTTGAAAATGTTGTTCAATTTTTTTTGTTAAGCATCGATACCGATATCGATACCTATGTCCTCTTTTGAAAATTTGTTGTTGTTGGGGACAACGAATTGATCCTTGCATAGAGGGGATCAATACCCATGGTTTAAGATATTTAGTGTTCGAGTTTGAATACTCTTAAGACATTTGAAAAAAGGCCTGGATGAAAATAGGTGTCTACAATATTTAATGGACAAGGTGATCGGCTAGGGTGATTGTGATTAAATATGATTCTCCATTTGCTGGCAACTTTTATAGGGAGTTTAAGAAAAAGATGAAACTTTATCTTTTAGTATAAGTGAAGTTCGGCCAATAAGAGTTTTGTGAGAGGAAAACCTTGATTTTTCCTAGGTGATTGAGAAGGAGATTAAATTCCAATTGTTCTTGAGAAAAATTGTTTTTCCCTTGAAAGAAAATATGAGGTTTGTTAGATGAAAATTTTGATTTTTCCTAGGTGATTGAAAAGAGATTAAATTCCAATTGTTCTTGAGAAAAGTTGTTTTTCCCTTGAAAGAAAATATGAGGTGAATTCTTCCAAGCATGGTTCCCATGAAAATTGCTACAACTCATCCTTGCTGCTCCTTGATGAGGGCACCAAGAATAGTTCTTGGTAGTTTTGGCCATAGTGAAAGGCAAATAAGAACAATCTTTTGATTGAGAGATCAACCCACTAGCTACAATGCCTTGAATAGGCTTTGGTGATCGTTCATATGGATCACTGTTAGAGGTACGTAGGACGCTAATTCTTCTTGTGGTCTTAAAAAGAGATCGAAGTAATCAAGTCATAGTTATGTTCATATAGGGAGCGACACACTCAGAGTTATGAGCCTTTGAATAGAGTAAGTATAATTTCTATCATATCTATGTTGTAATTACTAATCTATCACATGTAAGATCTCTACTTAAGATCTTCAAGTGTTTCGTTTTTTAGCTTCTGCTGCTTGTGTTCTTAATTTATTTATTTTATATCTTTTTCAATATGCATGAACCCGAGTTTCCAAACACTTTGTTAGGGTTGTCAAAAATGCGTTCGTGGGTCAAGAATATCATAAACAAAAATAAAGCTTCCATTAATCTTGTTTCTACTATTAAGGAGAAGAAACAAAAGAAAAAGAAGTTCTTCAAGAAATCAAAGAATGCTAGAGCTTCTATCTGTAAGATTTTAAAGCTTGCTGGTGGAATGAAGAAAAACGAAAAGGTTAAAGAAATACGTCATCATAGCGGGTAAACCTGGCCATTGGAAACGCAATTACAAGCGTCTTATGGAGACTATGAAGGAAAATAAACTTAAAATTAATTTTCCTTCAGACAAGCCCTAAACTATAATATTCTCATTCCATGTCATGCTGTTATATATGATATCTCATCGGAATTAGTATTAAGTTCACCTTTAAGAGAGTTATTGCTCCCTCTCTAAATTGCGAATATGAATAAAATTTGAGATGTATTTTCCTTGGGGATTTCATCATTACCTTTAATTTTATCAATTTTTGGGCATAAAACGGATGCTGTCAGTCAATTGTCGACAATCACCAAACATTCTCTCTTCTGCAGTTGTGAGAGATTATCATAGATCGTCAATCTGGAGACCAACCGATCTTTCGGAGGCTTGAAAATGCTAATTGTACTTGGTTTCTCTTTTCCACTTGGCAGTTATAGAGGAAAAAAAAAGGTGATTGGCAGTAAAACTCAAAATCGGATATGAGAAAAAGATAGAAGATCAACTAGTAAATAAGATTTTAGAGTAAAGAGCGTCTTTGCCATCGCTTAGGATGATAAAAGCAACATTAAATGCATCTGAAATTAGATCTAACTATTTTGAAAATTTCAGAGTGTCAGCCTCACAGCTTGGGTATTGAAATGGGATTCGTTGAGTTGAAGTGCCCACATCAAGTTGAGATGAAGGGATACATTTGGTTTGGGAATGCTGATGATGATCCATGCTCAGAGGCTGAGTTGTTAGAAGCTTGTCCAAGAATGACCATTCACCATTGCACCTGATCTGATCTTGCTGTATTAGTCCACAGCCGCCGCCGCTTGACGTTAGCCTCAATAAGTTTTGAGAGCATTCTATATCCATGGAGTTCAAAGAGAGAGGTGATATAAATGAAGAAGCAACAGCTGATGATTCAGGGCTAAATAATTGCGGTAGGTGCATGGAACCATCTAAGGAATAATCATACAGTGTATGCAATTGCAAATGATTATGCCTTGGCTCCATTTGAACTGAAGAAGAAGCAACACTCTTGATGTGACAGAAGTTTTCTTCTTGACTGAAATCTGCCTGAAAATTACCTCTGTTATGATTCTTCTTCTTGAAAACCCTGCAGACAACCCATCCATCTTCCTACAGACAACACCAATAAGAAAGCCATTTAATGTAAGGTTAGGTTACTTATTATTGATGTGAGTAAATTAAATACAGTTTTCTCATATATTACCTGAACATCAGAATCATCGTCGTCTAAGCGATACTCATGCATGATCCAATCTGTTTTCTGGCCATGAGGAGCACGCCCGGTGTAGAAAACTAGGGTTTTCCTCATCCCAATTTTCTTGGAGTTGCTGAGGTGGATAGCCTTGTCTCTACCTGTAGCCTTCCAAAAACCAGCTGTGGTTGCCCGATTTGTTCGAGTTCCTGTTGGATATTTCTTGTCCTTATGGCTGAAGAAATACCACTCGTTTTGAGGACCGGATCCGATTCTGCATTTATCTGCAAGTTAATCGTAGAACAAATATAGACAGTAAGAAGAAAAAGTATTAGCAATTAATCACTCACCAACCAGAAAGAAACTAAACATGATCAATGAGATGAAGAACTCATTTTTCTTACTGACCTTTGAGGTCCCAAGGCTCAAGTTTGTTCAGATCCACCTCCCTGATAACATCGAGGTCGATAGCTTCATAGGAGACCTTCTTCCTCAGGTAATAGTAAAGAAGCTCCTCATCTGTTGGGTGGAATCGGAAACCTGGGGGAACTGAAAGCTGCCCATTTCCTGCCATCATTTTAATTTCCACGATTGCTCTGAAAGAACACAACACGTTCATTGTTAGTAAAGTGTGTATCATCACGAGGAAGAAGACTACTGGACTTGGCACAGTACCTTTTAAGAATTGAGAACCATGTTTATAGAAATCGAAATCATCTGAAATTACATGTATAATTAAAAATACTTATAACCTAGCCTTATCTTAACTATATCTATATATTGTAAGATAATAAACAAACAAAACTCTCATTACAACCTAAACAAACAGAAAATAACACATGTACATATAATTATAACGTTTAGGTTATAGAACGAAGAAAGAGAGAAGCCGGACACATAATCCAGCTAGCAAAGCCATAACTAATTAGTTAATTTACCTCTGATAAATTAACAAGTTTTTGCAACCAAAAGGAATATATGCAGTGATTTTAACTGCTGACAATAACAAAACCAGACATCTTTGTTGTCTGTGGAAAATATATAATAAGAGGAGTTTTAATAAAGAAGACCTCTGACGTTATTGGATTGTTGTATAATACAGGAATTGACGATACAGATAAAGAAGCAGTCATAGGAATCATATCATATATGATGAGTTAATTAAATCACGAAGAGGAATAAAAGCAAGAAGCTGAAAAACGGCAAATCCAAAAATCTAGTGACTAAAACCGCATGCATGCATGCATGCATGCATGCATGCAGATGCAGTCAAGTCCAGCTCCAAGCTGAAAGCTAGTCAGTAAGTTATAGTGACAAAAAGCAAAGTAAAAGGAATGGATAGGGGAAAAAAGCAAACCTTTTTTGGCGTTGGAAGGTTGTGTGTGAGGATGATAACAGTATAAACAAAACAAGATTGGACTGGCAGGCGATGGAAAAAGAGATGAGAGAGAGAGAGAGGTGGTCGATTTCTTAGCTTGAAGGGCACGATGTTAAGCTTTTAAGACAGTAAGACCAGGATGTGGATATACATGAGACAACCGAGGATGGGCTGGCTGGGTCCAGAAATAAAGACAAATAAAATACATTTATTATACTTAATTAATTCAGAAGAATTACCAAAAATATATATATTTAATATTAATTTGCGTTGTGTGAAGAGTATCAAGTATGGAATAGAGGGTTGGGCAAATGTCCGTTGAATGGGAGACCTTATTCCTGAAAATCGCCTCATAAAAATGAGTAAAATCTGCGTGACTGTCAATTAATTATTATTAAGCATTAATCAATAATTTAAAATAAATTCGCACTCGTCACCTGAGCGTAGTTAAGCAGCGGAATGAAATAAAATTCCCTTCTGCGATTTGACTGTTCCTTTCATTCCACTAACTGTATACACAATATTCTTTATTTTATACTTAATTAAAATAAATTAAAAATATTATTATTATTATTTTTAAGTTTTAAAATGACGAATTCTATGATGGAATTATTATCATATAATAAATAAATTTTAGACAACTAATTATTCGGATCATTCGTTATACTATAGCTTTGAGATTTTTTTAATGTATATCTATTAATATTAGCTAAGATACTAATAAATGTTTTTAAGAATCATCCATTTTTATACTTTTGTTCTATGTAAATATATATATATATATATGCTTATGTGCTTAAATTAGTACGTAGTATCCTTGAATGTATTTCTATTTTTTATAATATCACATGCAGCTTTAATTATAAAAAAAAAAAAAATCACATGGCATGAAATTCAGTGCAAGGCGTAGAATAGGCATTTGAGTTCTTAAATCAAACAAATTAATATATTTATTGGGAAACTCACTCCTTTGGTCATTGCATCGCATGAATTACTGGGGATTAACTTTAAGCGCCCATGATATTATATTACTAACAATCTCTCACCAGCCAAAACTAATAATCCTTTTTGGAAAAATTTCAAAGAAAGAAAATAAACTTTAAATTATTAAAAAAACATAAAAAAAATTAATTTTAAAAATAATAATTATTAAAATTATTAATAAAAAGAGTAATTATTTTTTTATATCTTTCTATTAGTCTCTACTATTTGTCAAAAATGTTGAGGATGGGTCAGTTCCCTTCCTAAATATATAAATTACATAAATAAATTATAGATATTAAAAATAATATTTATAAATAAAAATAAATTAAAAAATTTTTATATTAAATTTTGAATTATTTTTTAAAAATAATAAAAGATAAAAATATATTTTATATTAAATCATTAATTATTATTTATAAAATAACTACTATTCAAAAATAATGTAATATAACAATATTTTATATTAATTAATAAAAAACATTTTATATCAAATCTCTAATTAATATAAATTATATATAATATATAATATATTTTACATGTTATATATATTATAATATACTGTAATATATATAATATATTATATATTATATAAATTATACATATTAAAAATACCATTTAAAAAACAATAAAAATAAAAAATATTTTATATTAAATTTTAAATTACAATTAAAAAATAATAAAAAAATATAACTATAACTGAATGTATTGATGACCATAACCGGATATAAAGATGCCTATTAATTGCATGTAGAGATGACCAAAACTAATCTATTTAGTTCAAATATAGATTAATATATGTTCCAATATGTGGAAGGTCGATTCTTAGACAAAGAGAACCGATCCTAAATATATACTATATATAAATTTTGTACATTAAAAAATTATTTAAAAATAATAAAAGATTAAAAATATTTTATATTAAATCCTAAATTATTTTTTAAAAATTAAAAATAATATATATTATATATTATGTGGGGGGTTCGGTTCCCTTGCTAAGGGAACCAACCCTCCACATATTATATATAAATTATATATAATATATATTATATAATACATATATAATATTTTATATTAAATCTCAAATTACTATTTAAAAAATAAAAATTACTTATATTAAAGTTTGAATTACTATTTAACAATAATAAAAATAAAAAATATATAACTGAATTTACAGACCGTAGCTGAATGCATAGATACCTAAAACTAAGTGTGCAGCTAATGAAAACTGATATATTTTAATTCCAATATATATATTGATATATGTTCCAATATAGGGAGAGTCGGTTTTAATCATTTGTACATTTAATTTTAGGCAATTGTACATTTAGTTATGGTCACTTGTACTTTCGATTATGGTTATCTCTACATTAGTTATGATTATATTTTTTATTTTTATTATTTTTAAATAGTAGTTCATGATTTAATATAAAATATTGTTAATCTTTAGGCAT
>JAQSVH010000013.1:15879952-15911106 GCA_029448705.1 Adansonia digitata
TTTTATGCATCTGTACATTCGGTTATTGGCATTTGTATATTTAGTTATTTTTTGTATATTCAGTTATGATTATATATTTTATTTTTATTATTTTTTAAATAATAATTTAGGGTTTAATATATAATATTTTTAATTTTTATTATTTACTAAATAGTAATTCAAAATTCATTGCAAAATATTTTTTATTTTTATTATTTTTAAATAGTAATTCAAGATTTAATATAAAATATTTTTTATTAATATATAATATATTATATATTTTATATTACATATAGTATATATTATATTATATATAATATATAAAATATATATTATTTTTAACTTTTTAAAAAATAATTTGGGATTTAGCATAAAAATATTACTTTATTTTAATTTTTTAAATACTAATTCAAAATTTAATATACAATATTTTTTTATATTGTAATTTGGGATTAAATGTAAAATAGTTTTTATTTTTTATTTTTAATATAGTATTGTTAATCTTTGGGTATCTGTACATTAAGTTATCGATATATGTATATTTAGTTACAGTCATCTGTATATTCAGTTATAATTTTATTTTTTTGTTTTTATTATTTTTTTAAGTAGTAGTTTGGGATATAATATAAAATATTTTTTATTTTTCACTATTTATAATTGTAATTATATTTAAATAATAATTTATGATTAAATATAATATTCTTAATTTTTATTATTTACTAAATTAGTAATTCAAAATTTAATGTAAAATATTTTTTATTTTTATTTTTAAATAATAATTTAAAATTTAATATAAAATATTTTTAATCTTTGCTATTTGTAGGTTCTATTTTTAATATATATATATATATATAAATATATCCCCATTGAATTTGGCGAATGGTAGAGACAAATAGAAATGTATGAAATAAAAGGTAAAGAGATAATTATAATCTTTTTATTAATAATTTTAACAATTACTACTATTCTTTTTAGAATAATGTTTTTCGTTTTTACCTTTTTTAATAATTATAAAGTTCATTTCCTTTTTCGAAATTTTCTCATCCTTTTTTGAAGGACTTAATTTTAGATTTTTTTATATATATAGAGTGAAAAAGTTTATGACTCAACTTTTTTTTAAACAAAATTGTAGTAATTAATTAATAAATCAAACGCAACAAATAATTTGCATAATAATTATTCAACCAAAGCAGAAAAAATTATATAATAATTTTTAGGTTAAGTTCGTATGGTTTTCCAGTAAAAACAATTATATAAAAATTTATTTTGAAACTCAAAACTTATTGATTGATAGAGTTCAGTGTAAGGAACAATAATATATAAAAAGTTTATTAAATATATATGGTTCATAATCAAAATTTGATAAGTATTTACTTAACAATAGGAACTTTAACAAAATTTTTGATAAAAAGCATGTCCAAAGAAAATGCATAAAGCCTTATTGAAAAATTTTCAAAATTTGTACACTGAATTTATGTAATAAGGCATTTTAATTTTATCAATTTGAATTTTTTACTTTGATTTTTTATTTAGTAGTTTTTAGCAAAGAAGAACCTCACCACTTGAGCTAAACCCTAATTATTGGAGCCAACAAACGAGTCTTCAATGTTGTAAAATTGAGAACAGAAAAATGGACGTTTTGCATATGTAAATTTTGGTTTAACAAGTAATTTAAGGCAAATATTATTACATTAGAAGTGTAGATGAAATAAAGTTGATTAGTATGGAAATGCAACACACAATTCAATGTGTATATGGGTTGACTTTAACCCATAAAATACAGCACAAGACAAAGGGATGCTCACGCAACCTCAGACTCAGGTAAAATGCAACTTGGTGACTTGTAGAGCCGGGTAAAATGCTATAGTTTACATAAATGCTTCTCATGGGTCAGTGTTAATGCTGGCAAATTATAGAAGTTACAACAAAGTTTTGCCATTATTTAATCACAATGTAAAATTTCAATTGAAACCAAAATTATTAATTAAAAAATCGTATTTGTTTACTTAATTGTTTATATTTTATAACGTATTTGTGAATTAAATTAGGATTTTTTAATAATTTTTTTGAAATCAAAAATAAAAATTGAAATAAATTTCAAATATCGAAAAAGTCAAGACCCAATTTTCTAATGTAACATAAAAATTTTCTTTTAAAATTTAGGGTGCATTTGAGAACATGTTAAAAATTTTCAATATTGAGAAAAGGAAATTCTCAACAATTAGTATAGAATATGTAAAGTTAATTTTTGTTAAAAAAATCTATCCAAACGGGATTATGTTTTTTTACAAGAATGATATATTTAAATTAAAAGTTTTGTCTAAAACTATCCAAAATAATATAAAATGTTAGGTTAATAAAGTGAGAATAATAAAATTAATAATTTTTAAAATCTAATAGTTATGGTTATCGAACAATGTAGTTACATGCAATACTTAATTTTCAATAACATATCAAATAATTTTTATAATATAAATTAATATAAATTAATTTTTTAAAACTTAATTTCTTTTAAACAATAATGGTCTCACACAACTCTATTTAAGTTGCTTTCAATTGGTATTAACCGGCCATATAAGTAACCGATTTGAAAATTTTTATACTTGTTGTTAAGGCGTATCCGTAATTTCGCGAAGAGTTACGGATTGTCATGAAAGCTTTTTCCCTCAGCCTCAAAAAACAAAATTAAAGGAACTCTACTCAAACGAGTTATTGATTATTATGAGTGATTGGTCAAACACGGTGGCTGAAAATCCTCCCCTAATCTCCCTATATATAATTATAAACGCACTCAGTCTTCTCTTCTCTGCTTATTATTCGCTATTCTGACCAAAACATAATGGTTGCGTTGCGTTGCCTTCACGGACACCACGGGTACCTATTATTTGCTATTAAATGTTAAGCTTAGTAATAATACGGGAATCCTATGCTCCTCACCGATCACTCCGGATAATTACATATGTTTTCCTAATCTTATTCCCTGTCTTTAATTAAATAATATTGAATAGAATTTTCTACCCCCATTCACCCATATGTGCCACATAGCATTAGTAAAAGCTGTTTTTACTAACGATGAATGTAAATTAAAATTGTGTTAAATGTTTATTAAACTTCAAGTGTAGAACCTAATTTCATTTCTTCTTAAGATATTAAAATTAAACCTAAAAACCTCATATAATCTCTTTTATTTAGAATTCAGTTGTCACGATCAATAAAATAATTTGCATTGTTTTTAATGAAAGAAAATTGGGCATTTTTCTTAAAGATAACTATGTTCGATGAGGATAAATAAAATTAAATATGGATGGAGAACCTAAAATGGTTTTCTCCATCATCGAAGTCCAAGAAACATGAACAGATCCACATCCTCGAATTCCATATCTCATTTTCGATTTTCATTTATAATTATGATCTTTTCATAGCATTTCTTGATTGATTTTTTTTTTCTCTTGAAAACATACATTTCTAAAGTCTGAGAAGCGTTCAACAGGTTGTTTTTCAATAGTGAGAGTTGATTTAAAGAATTATACCGGTGAGTTTTGATTGGAAGAGATCGTATGCTATTTTATTTTTTGGTTGACTACATTTTAGCCTTTAAACTATCCACTCTCTTCTTAAAGATTTTGCCCTTTTAGTATAATATTAATTAAATGACTAACTTGGCAATAAAGTTCCAATGAGAGCATGACATATGGTAAAATACCGTGTTAGTGCTGCATCAGCATAAAGCAAAAAAATTAATGAAAACAATTTTTCAAAATAAAATTTTAATTCAAAAAATTTGAAATATTGAAATTATTTTTGAAAAAATATATTCTAAATATTTTTAATTCAAAAAATAAAAAAGAAATTTTTCAAAAAAAAGAGATGAGGGATTGAAATGTAGAAAAAAAAAAGAAGATGAGGAGAAAGGGTAGTGAACCCTTCTTACAATCCACTCTAACCCTTTCCTCCTACTTCTCTTCTACCACCATTTTTCCCATCTAGGTATCCCCAAAATCGAAAGAAAATAGTAGGCAAAGGTGGATCATTATGCGATAACATTGTAGACACCTAATTTTATCTGGAATAGACCCCACATCAATATTCAAATTAGAATTAGAATGGCAACTCTTTCTTAATTTAAATGGTCCAATTTTTTAAAATTGGGTTCAAATTAAATTGGATAGTAATCTTTATTGGGTTTCAATTATGTTCAAAATTTAGTCAAATGTAAGCTTGATCTTTTCGGCTTGTAAATTGGACTTAGATTCATTTTGTTAAAGGATTAGGCCAATGTTTTTAGGCCTATTTTATCTTAAGAGACTATATGTCCTTAGGCATGTGATTTGCTTTCTAGTCCTAAGACCCAAATGAACCTTATTTAAGCCCATTGGTAAATAAGCAAATAAATAGTACATAATAGATTAAATTAAATTAAAATTAGCAGAAAAAAAGAAAATATCAATATGGTTAGGCTAATGGATAGTAAACACTAATCTCAGCACCTATCCTACCACCAAAGCCTACCAAGGTAAACAACTAGAACCCATGACCCGATTAATCCCTTCACTTGACCAGTTAGCATCCCCTTCCCCATGTCATTTTTTAGGAATTGCCTAAGGATAAAAGACATTTTGATGTATTTGATTACTTTAAACTGATTAATCATATTTATACATTCAAGGTTTCATTATATTACTGCTATTCTGTCATCATTTAGATTTACATGTTAAAGTAAATGTAAGCAAATATGGCTTACTGACTACTTGTGTTTATACCATTAGAATGTTACATATAATGAACTTTATATACAGGAAAACAATATTCTAAAGTTAGTAGTCTAAATTGATAGTCCATATTCTATGGGGTTAATGTGAGTAATTAACCCATGTTAAAACTATTTTGTTGTCTAAATCTAATTAGGGAGATAGGTTTTCTTGGCCATCTAGAACGAGTTAACTCCTAAGTAGAGGCATGGATATATTGCCCAAAGGTGGTAATATATAGAGTTAGACTAAAGTTTAATTAATCCATTAATAAGTCCGTTTACTTGGATTAATTCACTTTTGATGTTCATTATGTAATTACCTTAATCTTCAATAATTGACTCATGTGTATAACTTGTATATTTTGATTTTCCAAAGGCTAAAGCGTCTTAAAGTAGTAAGCTACTAAACTAGTTTGTTAGGGATATGACTTATACTCGATGAGAGCTTTACTTATAGATGTGGAATCATAGCTCCTTTAAAGAGTTAAGGTTATCCTTTTAAAAGGCATATATGGAATAGTGAAAGTGAACAAGGCCTAGGTCATTTGTTCACATGTGGTGAACTATCATTTTTCACATAGAGAGTATAATGGAACTTTAAGATAAGGTGATGAAGCAAGAAAAACAAACTTTTAACCTTAAGTTGATCGCAGATATCATATGAGGGTATTGCACAAATGACAAGGCCATTGGACTAAAAAGCTATTTATGAAGCTTACGTAATATAGTATATAATTAGTAGTGCAGTCTAAGGTTTTTAATGGTATGACTCTGAGATTAATGATTATGTGATTAATTATTTAATGTAGAAGAATTAATATATATTATTGGAGCCGAAATATATGTCTAATTGGTCCCCCACTAGCTTAATATAATTCCTTAACAGATGGTTATTGATCAAAAAAGCCAAAGTTGGATGGTTCTCAATATGGTGAAGTGGTGAGCCAGATATACTTTTTTTAAAAGAGTAAGCATTTGCGTTGGTAAATAAATAAAACATTATATTTTATGTTATTTATTTATAATATAAATTTAATTTGATTAAATATTTATTTAGACAAGAATTAGTAATTTAAATTAATTATATTTATCTTCTAATAAATATATGAATTAATTTAAATATTTATTTATAAATTAAACGTAAATAACATTCTCAATAAATTAAATAAGTTATTTTATTTATTTTTTATTCTTAATTTACTATTAAATTAATTATTTTACTATAGTTAATTTTATTTTGATAATTAATACTTAATTATTCTATTTGAATAAAATTGCAATGGTGCGCTAACGTTCGAACCCTAGTAGTTGAGCCACTAGTGTGTGTACATGCCTACACGGCATTATGCTGTTGCTGGGGTGCAAACCCTAGCAGTTGCATCGGCTAGGGAAAATGCAGTCTCGACTGCATGGGGTGGCTAGGTGCAACCTCAGCACCCTGCACGGGATGCATAGGCACACCATCATGCATTACCGGCTGCTCGGCATGGCTACTTGGTTTTATTAAGGCTAACCTCAATAGTAAACCCAGGTGCATGCAAGTGCACATGAGCGCACCTACCTAGGCTGCCTGAATTGGGGCATCTAACCTCGGCACATTACCACACGTGCACCCATGGTGTGGTGCATAGGCCTACTTGGGCTTTTAAAAAAAGCCAAGGTTCAAACCTTAGTGAATATTTCGGGCATTATTTGCCAAAAGTTTTTATGAGCAAAGGGCTTGGACTTATAAAGGATATATGTTTTAAAGGCTATGAGGAAGTTCAGATTTTATCAAATTATATAGATAGTGTTTTCAAATACTTTATGGATATTAACAAAAAGATTACATGGCAACGACAAATGCATGAATGTGCAGCAAAATTTCAAGACCTAAAGTATGCTTTGGATAAAATTTTTGTAATCTTAATTTTTTCTTTACTAATTTCTAAGATGGGTCATGGTTTGGTTGGTTAAATTATTTCGATCTATATATTTTGTTGATAGATGTATGTATATGTTTGATAACATGTCATATAGAATAGGTGAATGCCACTCAGACTTATCTTGATCATACATAATGAAAACCTTATATGATTTTAAAATATAGAGTGGGAGAGGTTTCAAACAAAAGCCATGACCTCCATTGTTGATCTATATGTGAAAGCATGGTAACACCTCGTGCCAGTTTCACCCTAGCCATACCCCATGTAGGTGATTGATTGTCATCGGTATACTAGATTAGATCTCTCATGTGGAAAACATACTTAGGCATGTTTTATTTGAGTAACACACAAATAAAATTTCATAAATAATGGTTATACACTCAAGATTGATTTTATAATTGTAGACAACTAATTTTGTTTGGGCCTATTCTTTGACAGTCCAAAACTATCTGAGATCAAGGATTTAGCGGCCACTCGGTAAGGATAGAATTTTTTAGGGTGAACTGGATGTTTTCAAGACTTATTTAATTATGCTTAAATGACTGCAGGTGCATGTAACAAAATTACTGCCATTTCAAGCGTCGTACAGAATGAATCTCGGATAAAAAAGATAAATTCAAGGTAAAAGAATTAGCTTTTAACTTTATTATAGTGAAATTTTGAAATTTTTTCTGTAGATGTTATCAAGGTGAAATTTCATACTTTCAAGAATGTTTTGTTAAATATGGAAATTTGGCTATCGTATATTTTTATCGATACAATTGTGGTATTTATGCCGATATACACTCCAAAAAATCAAAAATATTCAAGGAAAAATTTATATTAGCATTTTATATCACAATGTGTAAAGTTGTTCATTTTCGTAATTTATTTTGAATTTTTCATTGCATTGCGAGTATCATGCTCCTAAAATTTTTTCTGTTAAAATTATTTTGGGTCTTCGATTTTCATCTTTACCTTTTTTTTAATTAATATTTTGAATAATATGTTATATTTAATTCATTTTATATAAGTTTTAATGTATTTTTTGAAATCTTTCTAGTTTTAAAATACGAGCATTCCTTTATTTGTACAATTTTTTTGTGAAATTTTCTCAAGTTTTGAACATCAAAATTCTTTAAATATATCCATTAAATTGCTATCAAATCATTTTTCAAATTTTATTTTATTTCATGAGTTCTGTATTTTTTTTTAAATTCCCTTATTTCTAATATACAGAGTTTTCTACTCCATAAATATTTTTAGTAGGACTTTTTTTTTAGTTTATAATTTCTAAAATTCTTCAAATATTATTATTTAATTCATATTTAATCAGTTTTAAAATATTCCTTTTATTTTAAGAGTTTTAGAATTTTTCTTGTTACAAGATATAGAGTTTTATACTCTGTAATTTTTCAAGAAGACATTTTTCATTATATAATTTTTAAAATTCTTGAAACATTATTATTTAATTCAAATTAAATTAGTTTTGAAAAATTTCATTTATTTAATGAGTTTTCAAATTTTTATGTTACTGAAATACGGATTTTTCTATTGTATAATTTTTTTAGGATTTTTTCGAGTTTATAATTTTTAAAATTATTTAAATATCATTATTGAATTCATATTAATTCAGTTTGTAAACATCCAATTTATTTTATGAGTTTTGTATGTTTTCACATATAACAATTTTTCTTGTGTGGTTTTTTCTAGTAAAATTTTACGAGTTTACAATTTTTAATTTTTTTTACATAAAAAAGTGCTTTATTATTAGATTAAAATAAACTGATCGTATGAAATTTTATTTCAAAAATATAATTTTTAATTTTTTAAATTTTAATCCTTTTAATTATTTTTTGTGGTATAATTTTACAAATTATATAAATATCTTTCAAAATTCTCTAAACTTTTGATGATATCATGCATGACATCGTGCACTAAAAGACAAAATCAATTAATTTTAGTCAAATCAAATTAACAAAAATAAAAAAATCTTAAAAAAATAAATGAATACATAAATAAAAAAATTGTAGAATTTCGTGGAAGCTCCACTACCTTCGCCGTCCATTAACTCCTATAAATAAGAGTTTGATTCTTTCAATTTAGGCTTTTGGACATTTTGAAAGGAAAAAAGAGAGGAAAAAAATTGCTAATTTTCTAGCTCTTTTTAAGGTAAATACATCATTCTTTTTGTTTTTCTTCACTTGATTCATTTTTCATCTCATTTGTGAGTTGAATTCATGTTAAGGCTCATGGATTTTCATCCATGTTGAAAGGCTAAACATGGTGATGTTAGTAATTTTTCTATTTTTTGTTATTTTAGTGTTTTTAGTTAAATCTTGGTTTTTTATGAAATATTCTTTCTATTGTTTTGATTTTGATTTTGTTATGATTATGTGGAGGTTTAAATTATTTCATTGATGTTGTTTTGATGTTAGTATTTTGATTGGTGTATTTGTGTATTTATTTTATGATTTTATTTTCATTTAAGCTAAATAATTGTTATTTATGTTATTTTTATGAATTTTTATAAAATCAAGCATGGATTTCATATTCTTCATCTTGGCCGAATCTGATTGGGGTTGATAATGATGATTTTATGCTTATTTTTGCTTTGATTTTATGATTTTTAGGTTATTTTGAAATGTTAGTAAACATAGGGACTAAATTGTGAAACTCGTAAAAACTTTTTTAAGATATTCTTGGCTTGGTCGAGAGCTTTATAGGCATTAAAAATTCTGATTCTTGTGTTTACAAACATGATTTAGGCATTTTTAACACTTTAAAGGTCACTTTTCTATTTTAGGAAGCTTAAGGACTAAGTTGCAAAAAAGCCTTTGTACATATTTTTGCCACTTTTTTTGGTGATTCTTTGCTGGTTTGATGATTTGTTGTGATGTTATCACATCATATAAGGGTCAAAATGCAATTTTACAAAGTTTAGAGGCTATTTTGCAAAATGTAGAAAAAGTTTTGTTTAGTGTTTGATTGGATTCTTATTGATATATTTGCTGTATTTTTCATGCATATTTTCCTGTGATTTTTATGATCTTTAGGTTATTTTATCATTTAAGGACTAAAATGAAAATGTAAAAAAGTCTAGGGATTGAATAGTAAATTTTAGTATTTAAGGGGTAAAACAGTTAAATTTATCACTTTTAAAAATTTCTAATATTCCTATGGCCTTTTGTAGGGGCATAGAAATTTTCAAAACTTTTCGTATCCTCTCGGCTCTCTATCGAGTATGAAATAAAATTTTTAAAAGTTTAAGGGCTTAATTGTAATTTTTGCATTTTTAACCAAATTTTGAATTTTAGTTTCCCCATTTAGGATAAATTCATCATTTCATGATTATTTTAGTGCCTTTTAGGATAATTGGGATACTTTCATGTTGAGGATATACCTTAAAGGCATTTTGGTAATTTTTCTTGAATCAAGTCTTAGGTACTCACCATGATGCTTTAAGGCCAAAGGTGTATATTTAGGATAGGTTCATCATTTTATAATCATTTTCATGTCTGCTAGGTTACCGAGATACTTCTATGTCAAAAGTAGACTTTAAGGGCATTTTTTTAATTTACGCTAGAACCAAGTCTTACCTAATCATCGGGATACTTCTATGTTAGAAGTGTACAGAAGGAATAGGTTCATTTGTTTATAAAGTCTTGGAATCTTTTAGGTATTGAGATATTTTTTTTGTTAAAGGTATACACTAGGGGCATTTTTGTAATGTTTCATAAAATCGAGTCCTAGATAGTAACCAGGATGCTTTTATATCAAAGGTGTATATTTAGGATATATTCATCATTTCCAATCATTTTAGTGCCCTTTAGAATAATTGGGATACTTTTATGTCGAAGGTATAGCCTAAAGGCATTTTTAGAATTTTTCCTCAAGCCGAGTCTTAGGTATTCACTGGTATGCTTCTAAGCGAAAGGTGCATATTTAGGATAAGTTCACATTATTAGTGTTATTTTTGAGTCTTTTGTAATAAAATCGAATATTTTTGCAAATTAAGGCAATATCTTCGATGTTAAAATAGTACGTGGAATTCCTATCAAAGTATACGAGGGGTTCTATGGATTATTTTAATAACGAGATATCCTTTTCAAAATAAAAATCAACATTTTAAATTTTTGTAAAAAAAAAAAACCTTTTGTACTCCACAAGTTTTCCAGCGGGGTACAACAGATATTTTGATAAATAAAACCTTTTGTATTCCACATGCTCTCAGCGGGGTGTGAAAGAGAATGATAAAAATCTTCATGTTCTTCTGGTCCTTTGGAAGGGCATGGAAAAAATTGTTTTTTTTTAAATAAAACCCAATTTTCTCATCCATAATGATAAATTTGTTTCATAAAATTTTATTTTAAACATATGGGAATTATAGTTAAATATCAAATATTGAAATTGAATAAAAATCAAAATTTAAGCTAACACAGGATTCATAATGTATTAATTACCAACCATCGTGAGAGCTCAATCCTTATGAATGTAACCAACTCTGGGCCTTTTCAAGCAATCTGGTGTGAACGCAAACCTTAAAGTTTGTATTTATGGGTTTCATAACCCTTGAAATGCGAACACTAGCAGCTGACCAATCTTACTTGGCCAAAATAGGATTGGTGGTGACTCCAAAAAAATGGTGGTTTCATAACGACTATTTAGGAAAGTCGAGTGAGCAATTCATCTCGACTATTTTGTCCCCAGACACAAAATAAAATGAATAATCATACTAATAATGATATTTAAAATAAAATAAAATAATGATGTATAGATATTTATATAGGAATAAAGGGTACATCCACCATTTTAAGTCAGATTGGTCAAGACTCCTATCCAAGCCATGTTTCGAAAATAATAACCTCCCTTCGGAGCTTCATTAATAAAAACTGGTGATTGAACAAGCGATTACTAATATATATCTTAACCTAGGCAGATTTAAGGTAACATATATTAATAGGATGAGATCCATGTTTTTGGCTATTTGTTTCATGATCACCCCTTAGTGGCTTAAAGCAGTAGATGCTCAAACTTATCGTTGCAATGTTACATTTATAAGGTTTTTCATGTAGAAACATATATATATATATGTTTACTTGCAAAATGTACGTTTTATATTTGCTTAAACATGATTTAATGTTTCGAATATATTTATTTGTTTTAGTTCAAAATGTCATCTTCACCTCTTATTTAAATTCTTACAAATAACAAATTGAATAGAGATAATTTTAAAGACTGAAAAGAAATCTGCTAATTGTTCTTAACTGCGAGGAACACAAGTTTGTACTTAACGAATTTGACCCACCTAAGCCTCAAAATGATGCATTTAATAGAAGGATTTCTTAGTTTACACTCGTTGGAAAAAGTCTAATGAGACAATTTGTTGTTATATGCTGCCTAGCATGTCAAATGTTTTGCAAAAGCAACAGGAGAACTATGCCATGCTTGACAAATGATGGATAACTTGGATGACATGTTAAGAGGCCATGTTAAGTGGCTCGATAGTTTGCGATTATAAGTTTAATGAACTGTAAGTAAAAGGCAAGTACTCTACTAAAGGATCATGTGCTCACGCTTATAGGATACTTTGTTGAGGCTACTAAAAAGGGTGCTGAGTTAGAATATAACACTTAAATTGAGATGTTGTTTAAAATTCTTTCTACAGATTTTGAAGCCTTTTAGGCCACGTATAATCTAGGAAGCAAAAAGTTAGGTGTAATCTGGCTTATGAGGGAGTTACAAGCCTATAAGCTTAGGCTCAATGATGGTAACCAACCCAAGGAGAGGAAAATTTGGCAACTGTTTCTAAATTTAGTTTTAGGAACAAGAAAAGAAAGAAGCAAAGAGCTTCTAAGTCTTCTATTCCTCCTACATTTAAAAGCAAGAAAAAAAAGAAAAAAAGGCTGAAAGACCCTAAAACTCAAAGTATTTCCTTTATGGAAAGGTTGGTCTCTTTAAAAAGACTTGTAAGGAATTCCTAGCCTCTATGGGTGGAGAAGTTAAGGATCTTCTTTACATGGAAGCTTGTTTAGTGGAAGATTTAAAGAACACTTGGGTCATTAATTTTGAAGCCATTAATCATGTCTCTGTTTTCTTACAAGGGTTGAAGGAAATAAAAAGTCTACTTAACAGGAGCCTCTTATTGAGAACTGTCTGGGAGCATGGTGTTGGCTGAAACAGTGGGAGACATATATCTTTATTTTGACAAATTTAGATTTATTTTGTTAAAAGACTATTTATTATGTTCCTAGTTTTAAGAGGAACCTTATTTCGGTTACTTGTTTAATTAAATGTTCTTATTCAATTTTTTTTAGTAAAAATATGTTGATTTGTAAAAATAAGTCTTTTATCTGTGGATGAATGGATGGTAATCTATATTTGATCAAACCAAAGATATATTCACTGCTAGACACTGAACTAATGAATAACTCTAAAAGGTTAAAAGCTTTTCATTCTAATCAGGTGTACTTTTTTCATTTAAGACTTGGCCATATTAGTAATAAAAGATTCAAAGATAGGTGAATAATGGTCTATTAGAATATCTAAAGGAGGTATGTCTTCCCTAATGTGAAAGTTGTCTTCAATGTAAAATGACCATGAAGTTTTTTTGGAGTAAAATGTACAAGGGCTAAAGATATTCTAGAAATTATGCATATAGAAGTGTGTGGCCCCAATTGCATCAAAGCATAGAGAGGGTATAAGTACCATGTATCATTCATGACTACTCAAGGTTTGGATATGTGTACCTGATGCACTGTAAGAGCAAAACCTTTGACAAGTTCAAAGAGTATCGTGCAAAAATGAAAAAGCAATCGGGTAAATCCATTAAGACACTTTGATCCGATTAAGGTGGTGAATACCTCTTTGATGAATTTTTTAGGACACCTTATATAAAATGAGATTTTGTCCCAATTAACTGTAGCTAGTACTTCATAATAGAATGGTGCAATTGAGAGAAAGGATAGAAATTTATTGGATATGGTACGATCCATGATGAGTTATTCAAAGCTTCTATTATCCTTTTGGGGATATGCACTTCAAATGGCATATTACATTTTGAACCAAGTTTTAACTAAGTTTGCTCCTAAAACTCCTTATGAGTTATGGAAGGGCAAGAAACCCTCCATTGGACATTTAAGAATATGCACTCGCCACATGTATTGATAAGGACCCAAAGAAATTAGAATCATGTTTAGAATTGTGCATGTTCATAGGGTATCCTAGGGGAATAAAGGGAGGACTATATTATAATTATAAGAAACAAAAGGTCATTGTTTCAACCTATGCAACTTTGCTTGAGGAGAGTTACATGAATAAATTTAAACCTCGAAGTAAAGTGGTGATCAAGGAATTATTGAAAGAAAAAATTGCTCATAGATTTTAACTTTGGATCTTATTCCAAGTTTTGGGGAAAGATAAGCAAACAATCAACCACCTAGGGAGCTTTATCGTAGTGAGAGGGTTCCTAATAAACCTAATTTCTTTATGTATGATGGAAAGATTTATCAATCCAAGGCCATGGAACATGAAAATGACCCTATTTCCTATGATAAAGCTATGGATGATGTTAATGCAAAGCTTTGGCAAAAGGCTATGAACATGGAGATGTATTTTATGAAATCCAATTCAGTTTGGAAGCATGTAGACCTTCTTAAAGGGATAAAACCTATAGGATAAGTGGGTTTACAAGAGAAAAAGGAATATCGAAGGGATAGTTAAAACCTTTAAGGGTAGACTAGTAGCAAAAGGATGATGCAAAAGACTAGCATTAACTGTGATAAGTCTTTTTTGCTTATTGCAATACTTAAGTCCATTCGTATTCTTCTATTCATTGTTGCAGCTCTAGATTACGAGATCTAGCAAATGGATGTCAAGACAACATTCTTGAATAGCCATCTTGATGAGAGCATCTATACGATGCAACCAAATGGGTTTATAGTAAAGAGCCTGGAAACAAAAGTTTGCAAGTTGCTTAGCTCTATTTATGGATTAAAGCAAGCCTCTTGCTCATGGAACCAAGGATTTGATCAAGCAAACAAGGTCTTTGGGTTTAAACAAAATGTTGATGAAGCTTGTGTTTATAAATGTATTAGGAGGGCAAAATACTCTTTTTAGTCTTAACGATGACATACTACTTATTGGGAATGATGTAGAGAATTTATCATCAGTCAAACTATGGTTGTTGCAATAGTTTGACATTTATGCTTTATGAGAAGCTAATTATGTTTTAGGCATTCATCTTTTTAGAGATCAAAAGAATAGGATGATAGCTTTGTCCCAAGTAATTATTGAAAGGAATGTAATGCAAAATGCTAAAAAAGGCTCACAACCTTTCATGGTAGGATTCACTCTTTTATTGGATGATTATCTTAAGACATTCGAAGAAAGAAAGTGCATGAAGAAAATTCATTATGCATCTGCTATGGGCAGTTTCAAATATGCTATGCTTTGAGACACATCCAGATATTTGTTATAAGGTTGGTATTGTAAATCAATATCAGTCGAATCCTAACAATAAGCATTGGCAAGCCGTGAAGCATATACTCAAGTATCGTAAGAGAACGAGGAACTATATGTTGGTATATTATGGAGAGGATCTAATATCAGTAGGATATATGGATTTAGACTTCTAGACTTATTGGGATTCGAGGAAATCGACTTCAGGTTCTATGTTTGTCCTAGAAGGAGGCACCATTGTGCGGAGGAGTGTTAAACAAATATGTATGACTGACTCCACGATCAAAGCCAAGTACGTGGCTACATCTGAAGCATCTAAGGAAGTTGGCTCTGTAAATTCCTTATAGACCTTGAGGTAATTCCTAGTATGGATAAACCTATTACACTTTATTATGATAATAATGTGGCAATTGCAAATACTAAAGAATGTAGACATGACAAGAAGACAAAACATATAGACAGGAAGTACCATATTAAAATAAAGTTGGCAATGGATGGAGTTGTTAAAGTCTACAAAATCACATTTGATGGATAACCTAGCTGATCCTTTTGCTAAAACTTCGGTTGCTAGGAGTTTTAAAAGGCATGTTGAGGGCATGAGGATGTGAAACATGACTTATGTACTCCCTTAGGTTAAGTGAGAGATTGTTAGGAACGGCTTAAGGATGAAAGACATTTTAATGTATTTCATTAGTTTGAACTGATTAATCATATTTAGATATTCAAGGTTTCATTATATCATTGCTATTTCATCCTCATTTAGATTTAAATGTTAAAGTAAATGCAAACAAATATGGCTTATTGACTACTTGTGTTTATACTGTTAGAATGTTGCATATAATGGACTTTATATGAGGGAAGACAACATTCTAAGGTAAGTAGTCTAAATTGATAGTCCATAGTCTATGGGGTTAATCTAAGCAACTAACTTATGTTAAGACTATTATGTTATCTAAATCCAGTTAGGGAAATGGCTTATCTTGGTCATCCAGAGTGGGTTGACTCCTAAGTAGAGACATAAATATATTGCCTAGAGGTGGTGATAAGTTGGATTGGACCAAAGTGCAATTATTGTGTAATAAGTTCATTTACTTAGATTAATTCACTTTGGACATTCATTGTGTAATTACCTTAATCCTGAGTAAGTAGTTGACTGCATATGTATAACTTTTATACTTTGACATTCTAAAGGCTAAAGCATCTCAAAGTAGTAAGCTACTAGATTGATTTGTTCGATATATGACTTATGCTCGATAGGAGCTTTGCTTATGAATAAGGAATCGTAGCTCTTATAAAGAGTTAAGGTTATCCTCTTAAAAAGCATTATACGAGATAGTGAAATGGATGAGGCCTTGATAATATGTTTATCGAATGATAAATTGTTCACTCATGGTAAGCAACCATTTTCACATAAAGAGTATAATGACAAGGTCATTGGACCAAAAAGCTTTTCAGAAAGCTTATGTAATATGGTGTATAATTAAGAATGCAGTCTTAGGTCTTTAATGGTATGACTCTGAGATTTATAATTATGTAATTAATTATTTGGTGTAGAGGAATTAATACATAGAATATTGGAGCCTAATTATATATGTCCAATTAGTCCCCCCCACTAGCATAATATAATTCCTTAAGGGATGGTTATTGATTGGAAAACTTGAAGTTTGATGATTCTCAATATGGTGAAATGATATCTCAGTTACATTCCTTTTAAGGGGAGTAGGCATTTGTTTTGGTAGATATGTAGAAGATAGTTTTTTGTTATTTATTTAGAATATATATTTAATTTGATTAAATATTTATTTAGACAAGAGTTAGTAATTTAAATTAATTGCATTTATATTCTGATAAATATAGGTGCAGACACCCTATTTTGTCTAGGCGAACATTTGAAATATCAGGATTCATAGCCCAAGGTACCATCGAGGTTATTCGAAGAAGCATGGGTCAGGTTCCCACATTCTCAACTAAGGTAAAGAGTTTGGAGAATCAAAGGTAAAAAAAATCTACGTTTTTTTTATGTATGCCTCGATATATAGGTGTGAGTATGGATACAAGGCTCCATATCATCCAAAATCCAAAATCTTGCTAGTTGGATGATACCAAAGGGCATGGTATCAATACTTGAGGAGTGGTATTGATACCAATGGTGTTTGTATTTATAAATAGTTATGTCATATCTAAAATCGCGATTTTTGGCTAACAAATACCAATATAAAAGTGCATTTATCGATATAACAAGCTTGGTATTGATACAGGCTTGTTGATTTTGATACACCATGCTTTGTATCGATACCATATTCAAAGTATCGATACATTCTGGGGTTCTTTGCATATTGTATCCATGCAAAACATAATGTATTGACACATAAAGTTATTGTTGGCATTATTCAAGACATTTTTTCCTCCCTTCGTACCAAGACTTCAAAGCTTGAATTTGGTCACAACATTGACCTCAATAAGCATTCAATATTAGGCTTAACTTTATGGAAATCATGTGAATTTAATTTTTGGGTTCTAAACATTGGATTAACACATTTTAGAAAGGCCCAATAAGGTTGGCATAAGGGTATTTTATGAGAAAATTCGATTTTATGAAGGACAAACTTGAGATTACTCATTTCATCAGCTAATGCATGGTTTTCTTCGCCTGCAAGAATCAGGATTAACCAATCAAATGCTAAAATTATCACATTGGTACAATGAGTTATCATATAATACATGCCAAAAGTCCTATATGCTCTCATTGCTAGGTTATCTTAGTGGCTAAATTTATCCACTACATAATCCAATTTTTACTCAGCTGAGAAAATAACTTTTTTACATCAGCCACCAAAAAATTTTTGAAGCTTTCCCAAAAGCTACACTTCTATAGCTTCCTTTCCACCCTCTTGAAAACCCTTCCAAAACCTCTTATTTCTCTCATCTTTATCTTATAAACTATCCTTTATAGCCACCATAACCAAAAGCTCTTTCTTTTTATTCCTTTTTTTGCTAATCCATAGCAAGAAAGGAAAAACATGAGCTAAAGTTGTTAGATTACTGTTTAAGGATATATTTAGGAGTTCAAGCTTCCATTTAGGTATATTTTCTATCTTTTCTTCCTTTCATTTTCTATTTTTCTTCATCATCATCATTTTAGTGAACCTCAATGTTTCCATGACCTTATTAAGGCTTCTATGTATTATTAAGGCTTATCTATGTTAGCCTTATGATTTTGATGACTTTTTTGGTGCTTTAATGGTGTTTTGATGAACTAGAATGCCATATTTCTCATTGACATTAAAACAACACATGCTCATTCATTCTTGCCATTTTTTTTCATCTCAATATGCACATTTCATGTGTAAATGTTTAGCCTAGCATATTTTAATATTGACCATACTTTGGGATGCATTTTCACTATGATTTCTTTGTTGAAGTGCATGGATAGTTTGTTGTTTTGAGTGATTATTCAAATTTGATAGCTTCACTTATTTTAGTTCATCATATGTTTGTTGAAATGGCTTTTTGATGCTTGTAAAAAACTATATTCAAAGAAAACCCTAAGTTAAGTCTATGCTATCCTTAAATGACGAGATTATTACATATTTAATATTTTCAACATATTTGTGCTCCAATTTGGGGATATATCAAGCACAAATCTTTGGAATCATGGCCTTATTATGCCAAATAAATTCTATTTTTAATCCAAAATTAAAAATGTGTACAAGTATTTAGTTTAAGCCTTATTTTGAGCTTATCATGACTACTGGCATGGATAGCGGATGATTCAACAGCTTACTCTATGGGAGTTAGATTAGTCTGTTACTTCACTGCCATGGACCTTAGTGATTGGGCATAGGATGTTCAGCAACTTGACACATGACCATAAAAGCTTTAACCCAAAGAAACCCTTGTTTTAGTACTAGTAGCACAGTGATCCCCATTTGAAAAATTATTTTCAGATTGCTTTTCTAAAATTTCCTAGCATTTTTTCTTTAAAAAGGTTTCGGGTTACCTTTATAGTGATACATCATTTGCCTTCGGATCATTTCAAATATGGGAGTTATGATTTTTCGAACCTTTACTATCCAAGATGCCTGGAAATAGTGATTTGTATTATGTTTAGGCAATTTCGACCCATCAAATAATTTTTCTAGACTTTTTTAATCATTTTTCTTGGAAAGTTTGCAAAATTCCCTTTTCGAGCAGGTGCTATTTGCAATTTAACTATTCTGAACGAGTCCAGGGTGATTTTTCAAAATTCATTACTCTTTCTTCTAACATTGGCTGTCAATGCTAACTTAGACCCTATTTCATAAATTAATTCCACCAAGAAAGCAATTTTTCAAGATTTATGAAATATTCTTAAATTAATCCTTATCAAGTTACCTTTCTAATAGTACTTTGTTTGCCACTAGAAATCGTCGAACCAAACCAAAATAAATTTGGGAAAGTGGAATTGTACCCTGTTTTTGTTAAACTCAAGAAAATTTATTTGAATTTTCTCGAACTGTCTTTTCTAGTCATTCAAATGACTCAAAATTTATGTAAGTGTTTCTCCCATAGTGTCATGGGTCACGACATAGGTCCTTTTAGGCTCAGATCAAAACCCAAAAATATTTTTTAATTTTTTTTAAAAATTGATTTTCTATTCTAAAATCTTGTTTCTTTAAAAAATATATATTAAAAATTTTGATTTTCAAAAATCATTCAAAATCTCTCTTTTTGAGGGGATTTTCTAACCTTATTTTCTTTAACGATATACTTTAACCCCATTTTTCCAAAATAAATCCAAAATCTAAGTTTCCTCTCCTCCGAGCTTCCCTAAACCTTTTATCAAAATTTTCATGCCTAATACGACAATTGGATCCAAATATGTCTCAAAATTGTCAATCCAATTATTTTTTAAAAACCAAGGTCAATATGAGATACATCTCAATCATCCCTCTTTTTTTTTTTTTTATGTCTTCATGTATTCAACTTTAATGCTGCTTTTATTATATTTCTTTATGTCTTACTAACCGGTTTCTCATCTTGATGATGATTTGCATTCATGCTTTCAAAAAAAAATTATTAAGCTCGAGGCAATGTTTTATGGTAATCCTTTCATTGCTTGATGTAGAGTATCCTCATTTTACTGAATCTTTTATGTTTTTCTTCCCTCCTGGGTTAAATAGAGAGATATTAATTAAACTTTTATCATAAAAATCTAGATTTAGTAATTAAAAATTTGCATTAATAAGAAAAGGATTACACATAAATAGTGATCGCATGAAGAACCGAGACAAACTGAGACTTCATTAATTTATGGCTAGATGGTACCAATTTTCCCCACATGTAACCAACTCTTGGATCCTTGTAAAATGAACTCTTGTATACATAGTTACTAAAATCTATATTTCGAGTTTTGTAACCCAAAATCATGGTTTTAATAGGTATCTGATCATACCTAGCCTAAAATGATCAGTGTCGACTCCAAGTCATGGTCATTTCATAGTGACCATCCAAGACAGGTCGGTTAAGCAATTCGTCCAATGATCTTCCCTTTGACTTTCATTCTATTATGCCTAATTCAAATCTCAATCAAGGGATGATCCAAAGGTGAGTCTTTCTCTCTTTCATTTTTAAGTCATAGGGCACTGTGGAGAGGGCACATCGTGATAGCTTGGCAACTTCACTAGGGATATGATTTTGAGTGCCAGGCCTGCAACTAGCTAAATTTTATCATAATTCTTGGTTTCCCTTGATTTTAGTCATTATTTATTTGTAATCCTCTTTTTTCATTTTTTGGTATAAACATTTATTTGCTATCACTCTTTGTGTTTTTGTGTTTGCCATGATTGCTAGCGTTCTTTCCTACTCAAATAATGAATACAATAATATTGGTATAATGGTAATAATGAGTAAATAAAACAATTTGATTGTTTCCCTGACACACACCGCACATTTACATCTGCATTAGATTTTCATCCTTTTTTTCTTATTGAAAGGATAACACTTTTATTAGGTGAAAAAGAGCTAATTGCGCTCCATAACATATCTTCTTTACCCATAGGCTAGTAATATCTTCCATGGTGCAAAGTACCTATGCTCCTATGGTATTCTTTTTATTTTCATGGGCATAAGAAAATAAATCCACTCGAATCGAACCTATTTTGCTAAGCCTATGATAAGCCTAGGATCGGGGTTCCTTGGCTATCCTTATTAGATCGAAGAGTGGCTTGGGAATCTTTTAGAGTCAACTTGACCGCATATAGCTGGCCGTATGAGCCAAACCTTGTCAGGCCATATCGAAGTGCTACTAGATTGACTTGGAGAATAAGACATTCGGCGAAACACTTCTTACCTATTACTTTCTTTTACCATTTTTTTTGCTGCATAATGATGAATGTACATCATCACTAGTACCTTTTCTCCTGACCCAAATTATGTCATTGTCGCAACAAGGCCCAGATATGAATCTCGACTAGTGTCGACTTAAAATGGTGGATGTACGCCTTATTCATATATATCTTTTGTATCATTATTTTTTTAATTTTTAGGGGCCTATATCATTACTATTTTTTATTATTTTTTATGTCTAGGGAATGAGTTATTGAGATGAATCACTCACTCGACTTCTCTAAATAGTCATTATGAAATGACCATTTATTTTGTAGTTGCCACTAATCTATTTTGGTTACGCAAGATTGATCACCTACTAGAGTTCGCATTTCAAAGGTTACGAAACCCTTAAAAACAAAATTTGAGGTTTATGCTCATACTAGAGATCATTTGACAGGGTTGGAGAGTCAATTACAATTACAAGGATTGACCTTCTCGTGATGCCCAGAAACTGATACCTTATTAACCTTATGTTAATCTAAATTATGATTTTTATTTGGTTTCAATATTCGATATTTAATTATAATTCTCATATTTAAAAATAAAATGTTATGGAATAAATTTATTATTCTGAATGAAAAAAATTGGGTTTTTAATATTTTAAAAATCAAAATTTCTTTCATACCTTCCAAGACAACCAGAAGAACGTGAAGGTTTTCATCATTCTCTTTCAAACCCCAGTGGAGAGCCGATAAAATATGAAAGGTTTTGTAAATCAAAATACCTTTTGCATCCCGTTATAACATCAGAGGAATACAAAAGGTTTTATTTTTTTTAATTCATGAAAAATCTTGATTTTCATTTTTTTAAAAGGATATCTAGCTATTAAAATAATTCAAAGAACCCCTCTCATATTCTAGGAGAAATTTCACTTGTTATTTTAACATCGGAGCATTGCCTTAATTTTATAAAAAATTCCAATTTTATTAATAATATTAAAAAAATTATCCTATAGCTCGATTTAGACAAAAATGTACTAAACTCGTCTCTAAGGATCTGAATTTGGTTTGTTTAACGAAAATGTCCCTTAAGGTATACCTTTGACATAAAAGTATCACGGTGACCATGAAGAATTCAATTCCAAAATAAATTAATGAAATGCTTCGAAAGTGTACGTTTGATATATAAGTATCTAGGTGACCCTAAAGGATTCGTTGACACTATAAAAGATGAACCTATCCCTGTTATGCACCTTCGACATATAAGTATCCTGATTATCATAAAGGATTCAATTTTAAGGTAAATTACTAAAATACCCTAAGGTATACCTTCGACATATATGTATCTCGGTAACCTAAAGGGCTGGATGACACCATGAATAAATGAATCTACTCCTACTATACACCTTTTACCTATAAGTATCCTGCTGATCACATAGGACTTGGTTGTAGTCTAAATTACTAAAACACCCCCATGGTTACCTTTGACATATACGTATTTCGATAACTTAGAGGATTAGAAAATGAGATAAAATGATAATTATACCTTCCATGGGCAGCTTACATATAAAAAACAACCTAAAATACAAAATTACTAATATGTCCCTAAACTGTTCAAAATTACATTTTGTACCTTAACGAAAAATCGAAAGAATATGAAAAGTTTTAATAATTTTTACACCCCTACAGAAGACCATAGGAATGTTAGAAATAATTTTTAAATGTCAAAAAATATCATATTAACTTTAAAATGCAAAGTTTTTTAAATGGTTCATAGAATTTTCTAACTTTGCAATTTAGTCCTTACAAAAAATTAAATCATAATTAAACACAAAATTCATCAAAAAAATTATGGAAATCATACCAAAAATCATATGAATAAATCTTTATACTTTTCAAAATTGTATTCTGCTCCCTAATGGAAAACAGGAAGGGTACAAAAAGTTTTAATAATTTTTACACTTCTAAGGAAGACACCATAGGAATATTAGAAATATTTTAAAATGACAAAAAAAAAAAAACAATTTACCCTTAAATGCGAAGATATGCTAAATGGTCTCTAAACTTTTTTAATTTGGCAATTTGATCCTTACATGGAAAAACACCACAAAAAATCATCAAACATCTAAAAATTAACACGTAAAACATAGCCAACATTCTCATGGAGATTTGGCCAAACACCTTGGCCTTGAAACAAAATTTTTCACTTTTTTGCAAACTAGTCCTTTAACATTGTAAAATTAAAATTAGCCCCTAAAATGTAAGAAATACATAAAATATGTTTGAAAATGCCTAAAACACTCCTTCCATGGTGTTAAGGAGCTTCGACCAAGCAAGGATAATATATGAAAAATTTTAAAATTTTTACAATTTAGTCCTTAAATTTTTTATTATTGCAAATAACCTGAAAACCATAAAATCAACAAAAAATAAACATAAAATCATAATAAAAAATTCCTATTAAATTCGGCCAAGGTGAGGAGTAAGCATGCACCAATATTTTGTAATACAAAATCATGAAAATAACCATGAATAAATATCATTAAACTTAAATATAAAATAAAATCACTAAACAAAATAAATATATAAATATATAAATCAACATATTAACATGAAATATTAAGAAAAAACAATATAAACATAAACATGTATATACAACAAAACTAATACCACATCAATAACAACAATATTTCATAAAAGAAAATCAAGCTTTAAATAAAAAATTAACTATAACAATAAGTATATAAAAAATTGTTCATGGTCAACATGTTAGCCTTTCAAAGTGGATGAAAATTCATGAGGTCAACGTGATTTTGACACAAAAAATGAAAAAAATGATGGAAAATGAAGAAAAAAAAATTACAAGATTTTTACATGAAATTACCTCGAAAGGCTTGAAAACTTAAAAATTCTTGAAACTTTTTAAGAAAAATAGCTAAATTTGGCTATGGAAATCATTAGCTATTTGTGAAAAGTTCTCCCCTGGTTTTTCCAGGTGGGAGAGTCTGCCAAGAATGTTCTCAAACCTTCTTGGCCAAATGGCTTTTTATATTTTTCTTTTTTCTTTTTTTTTGTTATTTTTATATTTAATATTTATTTGATTTGATTTTTATTAATTTAATTATTTGATTTAAATTAACTAATTTTGTCATCATATGGATGGTGTCATACATGATCACATTGAATTTAAAGAGTTTTTATGATATTTATATAATATGTAAAATTATACTTTAAAAATTAGTTAGAAGGATTAAATTGAAAAACTAAAAAATTATATATTTAAAATAAAATTTTATATGATCAATTTAATTTAATCTAGTACTAAAAAAAATTTTTATGTACAAGAAAAACATTAAAAATAGCAAACTCGTAATATTTTACTAGAAAACTTTTATCAAGAAAAATTGTTATATGCAAAAAAAATGCTAAACTCATAAAATAGATTGAATTGTTGCAAACTGAATTAATATGAATTTAAAAATGATATTTGAAGAATTTTAAAAAAATATAAACTCACAAAAATCCTATAGAAAATTTTACAGAGTAGAAAATTTCGTATCTCGGAGAGAAGAAAAATTCTAAAAATGCAAAACTCATAAAATAAATTGAATTTTGAAAACTAATTTAATAAAAATTAAACAATAATATTTTAAAAATTTTAAAATTATAAATTCAGATAAATCCTGTCAAAAAACTATGGAGTTTTTCAACTCCGTATCTTGAAAATGGGAAAAATTCTAAAAAAAGCAAAATAAAACTCATAAAATAAATTAAAATTTGAAAAACTAATTTAATATGAATTAAATAATAATATTTGAAGAATTTTAAAAATTATAAATTCAAAAAAATTCCCTAAAAAAAGTTACGGAGTTGAAAACTCCTTATCATGGAAACAAGATTCTAGAAAAAAAAAGCTCAACTCATAAAATAAATTTAATTTTGAAAAAATGATTTAATATGAATTAAATGAAAATATTTGAAAATTTATAAAAAAATTATAAACTTAGAAAAATCTTCCCGAAAAAATTCATAGAGTAAAAAATTCCATAACTTGGAAACAGGAAAATCTTAAAAAAATAGAACAAAACTCATAAAATAAATTAAATTTTAGAAAACTTATTTGGTATGATTTTAATGAAAATATTTGAAAAATTTTAAAAATTCTAAGCTTAAAAAAATCTTACTGAAAAAATTTATAGAGTAGACAACTTCATCTCTTGGAAATAGGAAAATTTCAAAAATATGTTCAAATTTTATAAAAATAAATTTTATCCAACATATTAATCGAGATATTAATTTATAAACATAATAAAGGTGAAAATTTGAAATTCGAAACAATTTTTACCAAAAACATTTCACAAGTATGATATTCGTGGTATTGTGAAAATTCAAATTTGATCCCAAAATTTGCGACTTGATACCTCATGGTAAAAAATACCAATACGAATTTTCTTTGAATAATCTTAATTTTTTGAAGTGCATATCAGCTTAAATACCACACTAGTATTGATGAAAATATACAACAGCTAACTTCCCAAATTTAACGAAAAATTCTTAAAAATTTTTTAAAATGGAAAATTTGATCTAAATAACATATGTAGAAACAAATTTCAAAATTTCACAAATATAGAGTTAAAGGCTAACTTTTTTACCTTCATATTTTTATCCGAGATTTGTAATGTATGACCTTTGAAACATTGCTAATTTTGTCATGTGCACTACGATTGCTTAAGCATAACTAAATAGGTCTTGAAAATGTACATTTCATCAGAAGGAAATTTACCCCCCACTGGGACAAGTATATAATTTTTGCATCTTGGATATTTTTAAACTAATGGGGAAGGGGGCTCGAACAAAAATAGGTCTCTACAGCTGCCTTTCTTTGACCGTTGCTGAAAATCAGGAATAGGGCAAAGATGAAATGGACATAATTTTGTTCGAGCCATATAAGCTTTTCTAAAAATGTTTTTTTTACATATATAAACAAATTGCATCATTTTTTCATACATATATAACTGGCTGCATCAATTTTTCATTTAAGTGCTAATTTCACCGAGCAATAACCATCATTTACTGTTGGGCTGAATGTTATGGATGCTAATTTTGAAGGGCAATAACCATCGTCTACTTTTGGGCTTAATGTTATGATGGCCAATTTCTAAGGGCAATAACCATCATACTCTTAGGTTTAATGTTATTGATGCCGATTTCGAAGGGTAATAACCATCATCTACTATTGGGCTTAATGTTATGGATGCCAATTTCAAAGGCCAATAACCATCATCTACTCTTACGCTTAATGTAAATTTCTTCAAATATATGAAAACTTCTGAAAGCTTTGAGCATCACCATCGAAGCTTTGAAAATATTTTTCTAAATGAAAATTTTTAAATGCTTCGAATATCACCATTAAAGCTTTGAAAATATTCTTGAATGAAAGTTTCTAAATAAAAGTTTTTAGATGCTTTGAATATCATCATCAAAACTTTGAACTTTCTTTACCTACTTGACAATAAGATTGGGTGAAGGGGCAGTAAACTTTTTCAAGGACTTGTTCAACTCTTCCAGAGTAGTCATCATATATCAAATTAATGTTCATCAATTTAAATATAAATTGAATAGGTATGCCTAGAGCATATTGACAAACTTCTATTGAAATTGTGCGAAGTATACATTTAATCAAATTCCAAGATATATAGAATGACATCACCTTTTCGTTTTGACTTGCGAAAAAAGTTTACTTGATTAAAATCTATGAAAATTTTGAAATCATTTCAACCATCAATTTTCCAATATCAAGGATAATGGATATGGTATTTTCATCATGATGTTAAAGTTTTCTTGTGATCATTAATCACTATTCAAGACATCTTTGAATGTGATGAAGAAATAAATTTAGAGGCAGAAATGGGGTGGCACTGCTAAAATTTATCTTGAAGAAATTGATATAACAAGGTCAAGGTTTGCCAAGATCGAATTTAGATGGATGTTTGTTTCATAGGAGTTTTTTGAAAAGCAAACAATCAAGGTATTTCATCCTTTTAATCTTCAAATACAATAACCCGATAAATGTTAAACTAATGCTAGTAAACACTAAGTCCTAAAAGGGTTAATTTGCAAGGCCTTTGGTATGCATTAATTTCTAAAGTTAGGCATAAAAGTTCTGAAAGCTTATTTTGAAAGGAATCAATTTTAGGTCTTTTGATACAACTTTTTGTTGATATCATAACATTTCTAAAAGTTTGGATTACTTCTAAATTAGCATGAAGGGTCCTCTCCCATTAGTGGCTATCTTTGATGCTTTAAAAACAATTCCAAAGCCTTTAAGCTTGTTTGAGACTGCTTTTTTCGAATTTTTACTCTAGAATTTCATTTTTAATGGACTGTCCTATCATATTCTTGAGAACTCGAACATTATTCAAAAAGATGAATATAGAAAAACTTTCCTAGGAATAGATTAATAACTCAAATAGCTATATTTGATCAAAATAGACTTTATTAGGTACTAATGTAGGCTATGGTTCTTGCTTTAGAAAGAAAAGGATAAATAGGCCCAAATGAAGTATTTAAGGGTAATTGAATCAAAAATCATCTTCTTTCAAAAGAAGTTGACTCTGACATGTCTTTTGAGATTAAAGATCTTTGTTTCTTTATCTTTTTTTGCTTTTTCATTTTTCTTTGTTTCTCTTTATTTCTTTATTTATCTTTCTTTTCTTTATTCTTCATTATGAAAGAACTTGAAATTTACTCCATTCATTGTATTGAATACTTGAACTTAAAATTTGAATTTTCTTTATTTTTCACTTTAAATATATGAACTTGAAATCTGGACTTTTTTCTTTTTTCAAAATTTACTCTATGCTATTTGACTTTATCTTCTTGTAACTTTAAGATGAAATTTGCTTCTTTTGATTTTAAAGCTTTGATTCATTTGCCCTTAATATAAAGAGTGGTCTTTGATTGAGATCTAAAAAAGGAAAATGAATTATTAGGCTCAAAGAGGACTGCAAAGTGATAATTTTCTATATTTGTGAATGGATAGAGAAAGAAAGCAATTTATCATTTTAAACATAGCCATTTGAGTTGGCAAGTATTTCACTAGGAACAAGGATAACTTCTTTCTGAAATCATTTCAAGTACCTTAAGTACATGATGTTGTAATCAATTTTTTTAAGGCTTATGGTATGCCTTTTAATATTATCAACTTTTTAGCTACCATTGAATCATGGTTCTAATTAAGCTTTTAAGAAGGAAATCTAATTGGCATAGAAAAACATTTTGGATTTCATATCTTAAGTATTAGGTATTGGACCAAAAGATTTTATTCAAAGAAAAAGGATTTTTTTTGCTCTTACTCTTATTCTTTCTAAATTGAGGATTTGGAAGAGTGTGAAGTTATGGCAAAAGGTTATCCAAATGAGGAGAAATCTTAAAATTACCATAATTATTTTAACACATGTTAAACTAGTGATATTTGAATTTTTAGGAAGATGACCTATTGGTTTAGCCTGCAAAGAATCCATAGAAAAGAAAATTTGGATATGAAAAGTCTACAGTGGCGAAATGTCTATTGTTAATTATCTGGGATAAGCATATATGTGAAAATAAATGACCTTTCTAGGGGAATTTAATCTAATAGTAATCACCTATCAAAGAAAAATTTTTCAAAATATTCTTATTATCCTAAATATTGGAAATTAACAAAATTCATGGTTCAAGACAATATATATGCTATTTACAAACCAAAATTTATTTCATAATTTACAATTTTCAAAAAAGAATGTACAAAGTTTTATAGTGAAAATAGAAACTACCTCTGATTAGCATACTACCATAAGGTAGTGATCCTTCAACTAATCATCCTTGACATATGTCCCTTAGCTTTTAGAATTTTACTAGGTTAGTGTTCCTAAATGCATAGCAGTCCTCTATGGAATGACTTTCCACCCTTTAGTGATACTCACATCTCACACTCAAATTATACCATTCCAGGTAGAGAGGTTTCCTAGGCTTTCTTGGTTTAGTGAAGATCATCTGATTCTAAATAAACAAAGGAAAGATCTCGATATAAGAAATCATTGGGGCATGATACACCTTCATCCTTTTTGTTTTGCTTCTAAGAATCACCCAAAATTTCTTTCGAGTCTCTTTGCCTTTTAGAACTTGGCATCAAAAGAGTTTGTGTAAAAGACTATGAGGTATAACGGTAAACCTCTTGAGCTCGTTGAGTAATTAAAGGCTAGGGGTGAGGTCACTGTCCAAATGGATTTCTTTATTTTCTTGACTCACTATGGTTTTGGCTTCTATCGACTGTGACTTGTTAAAATTTAAAGACAGGATCATTTTGTCTTCCTATATATGCCAACTAGGTAGTGTCCATGATTTTTCTAATTCTTATGCTGTGTTCAATTCTTTCTAAAGCAAATAAAATATTTGTAAACTTGGAAAATTCATTTTCGACCACTTTGTCATAGTACGGAGATGGCAAAGTATCCATGAAGTAGGCATGCATTTCTTTACTAGTGAGAGGTGGCTAAGCATACAAAGCTATGTCTTTCCATTTACAAGCATATTCTATGAATCACTTGTTAGGATTCTTTCTTATATTTGGAGGGTTCCTTGACCCAGAGCGATTTCTAACCTGTGCTCTTATTATCATAAAAAGGCTCAAGTAAAATCCCTTTATCTGTTCACTTGGCCTTTTTCTAAATGGAAATACCATTCTAGAGCTGCCTCAGTCAAGCTTCTAGGAAAAATATGGATGAGAAACTTCTCATTTCCAGTGTAGCTAGCATTTTATAGTAATATATCATCAGATGCATCTTGGGGCATGCGAGTCCACCATCAAGCTTTGAAATTTTAAACTTCAGTGGGATAATCAAATCTGGCATTGGCCTAAAATTATCAAAATAAACACTACTATAGAGCTTATCCCTTTCTATGGCCTCAAATCTTCTATCAAAGAGCTGTAACTTCTTTTTTCAATTTTTGCTTTAGTGAACGTTTTGCCCTTTTGCTTACAACTTTCTTCTTCATCCAAGTAAGGCACTGCTAACTCCTCTTATAGGATAATGATATTTGTTTTGCCTTTCATAGAATGGTATCAAAGTTAGTATTAATGGTTGGTGGTGGAATAAGTGCAGGCATATTTTGTTGTACATCTTGGGTATTTGTTGACTGTGTTTCTTGCATATTGGTCAGTGGTCTTTTAGTTTTCACTGCCCTAGATATCCTAGTAAGAGTGTTAGCAGTAGTAGCTTTTGATTGTTGGAGAATTGGCTTGCTTGTCTCGAGTGGTGCTATTGAATTTAAAGTTTGTACTTGCACTTCATGTTGTGTGGTATCTTTTATTTAGCGATTCCTATTACTTAACTTTAAAAATGAAAAAAAAGTTCTTACATCAATATGCATGAATACATATATATCTTGTCAACATTTATCTTTATTATCTTCCATGTATGCATGCCAAAAAATGGAAAAATCAATGTATGAATGAATAGAAAACTACATGAATGAATAAATGCATAGAGCAGTATCTGATGAGACATATTGGATGTTAAGTAATAGGCTAAGTATCAGACATAGAGATTATTGTAAAGGTAAGAATCTGTGGAATTTGAGTCACGATTCTACACTTTGTTTCATTAACCAAAACCCTTTGATTTATTCATTCATAGACACAAAATAACAAGTAACAAACAAAATTATCTAGCTATGTTGGTTTCTGGGGAATCTTTGCAAGTCTTGGTCAAT
>JAQSVH010000013.1:15914180-15930508 GCA_029448705.1 Adansonia digitata
TTTAAAATTTTAATTTTATTAATAGTATTAAAAAAATTATCTTATGACTCGGTTTAGCCAAAATGTACTAAAGTTGAATTTGGTCGATTTGACCAACATGTCCCCTTAAGAACACTTTTAACGTAGAAGTATCCAGTGACCCTAAAGGACTCGTTGCTATAATAAATTAAAGAAATGTCCATAAGGTGTATTTTCGACATATAAGTATCCTGGTGACCCTAAAAAACTCGATGACTTTATAAAAGATGAACCTATCCATATTATGTACCTTTGACATATAAGTATCCCAATGATCATAAAGGATCCGATTCTAGGATAAATTATTAAAATACTCCTGAGGTATACCTTTGACGTATATGTATCCTGGTAACCTATAGGGTTGGATGACATCATGACCAAATGAATCTACTGTTGTACACCTTTGACGTATAAGTATCCTGTTGTATCACATTGGACTTGGTTCTAAGGTAAATAACAAAAAGAACCCTAAGGTGTCACTTGGATGTATTCATATGCGGGTAACCTAGAGGACTAGAAAATGATATAAAATTATAATTATATCCTTCTTGGGTAACTTAAATATAAAAAAATGACCTAAAGTGCAAAAATTGTTAATAGGTCACTAAACTTTTTCTTTTTTCTTCTTTTTTTTGTTATTTTTATATTTAATATTTATTTATTTGATTTTTATTAATTAAATGATTTGATTTAAATTATTAATTTTGTCATCTTATGAATGGTGTCATGCATGACCTCATTAAATCTAAAAAGTTTTGTGTGATATTTGTATAATATGTAAAATTATGATGCAAAAATTATTAGAATGATTAAATTAAAAAATTATATATTTGAAATAAAATTTCAGATGATGAACTTAATTTAATCTAATAGTAAAAAAAATTTATGTATGAGAGAAAAAATTAAAAATAGCAAACTCATAAAATATTACGAGAAAAACCCTTACTGAGAAAAATTGTTATATCTAAAAAGAATAAAAAACTCATAAAATAGATTGAATTGCTACAAACTGAATTAATATGAAATTAACAATGATATTTGAAGAATTTTAAAAATCACAAACCCAAAAAAATCCTACTTAAAAAATTTACAAAGTAAAAAGCTATGAATCTCAAGGGCAAAAAAAATTCTAAAAAAATAGAAAACTCATAAAAAAATTGAACTTTGAAAAACTGATTTTATATGAATTAAGCAATAATATTTAAAGAATTTTAAAAATTATAAATTCAAATAAATCCACCCGAAAAAATTATGGTGTCAAAAACTCCTTGCCTTAAAAGTGGGGAAATTTAAGAAAAAAGCAAAACAAAACTCATAAAATAAATTTAATTTTGAAAAATTGATTTACTATAAATTAAATAATAATATTTAAAGAATTTTAAGAGTTATAAATTCAAAAAAATCCCTAAAAAACAATTATAGAGTAGAAAACTTCATATCTTGAAAAGAAAAAAAATTATAAAAAACAAAACTTATAAAATAAATTGAATTATGAAAAATTGATTTAATATGAAATAAAAGAAAATCTTTGAAGAATATTAAAAAACTCAGAAAAATCTTTTTAAAAGATTTTATGGAGTAGAAAATTTCGTATCTTGGAAACAAGAAAAACCTAAAAAACAAAAGGAAACTCATAAAATAAACTAAATTTTAAAAAACTGATTTATTATGAATTTAATGAAAATATTTAAATAAATTTAAAAATTCTAAACTCATAAAAATGTTACCGAAAAAATTTATGTAGCATAAAATTCCACATCTTGGAACAATAAAATTTAAAAAATGCATTCAAACTTTATAAAAATGAATTTTATCCAACATATTAATCAAAAAATTAATTTATGAATATAATAAAGATGAAAATCTGAATCTAGAACATTTTTACCAAAAAATTTCACAAGTATTATACTTATAGTACTGTAAAAAATTCAAATTTGAGTCTAAAATTTATAACTTGATACCTCATGGTAAAACTGCTAATACGAATTTTTCCTTGAATATTTTTGATTTTTTAGAGTGCATATCAGCTTAAATACAACACTAGTATCAGTAAAAATATGTGACAATCAACTTCCCAAATTTAACAAAAAATTCTTGAAAATTTCCTTAAAATGGAAAATTTGATGTGATAACATATGCAGAAATAAATTTCAAAATTTCACAAATATAAAGCTAAAAACTAACTTTTTACCTTAAAATTTGCCTTTTTATTTGAAAATTGTAGTATATGACCCTGGAAACGGAGCTACTTTTGTCATGTGGACTTGCAGTTGTTTAAACGCAACTAAATAGGTTTTGAAAATGTACATTCCACCTGAAGGATATTTATGACCCCTACGACGAGTGTCTAATTTTGTATGTCAAATATTTTTGAACTAACATGGAATAAGGCTTGGAAAAAATTGGGTCTCTACAATCATTTGTTGTAACAATACTATAGGGGCATGTTATTATGCTGTCCAACCGATAGCATGTTTTTTTTCCTTTCACAAGAGATAACATTTAAATCTTGTTACTTAGCATTTTTTAGGCTCGATATTTCCTCTTAAAGAACTAAACCTACTCGGGTAAGTCATTATGTTGCCTAACCAATGGCTTGAAACCCGTTAATCATTAGATAATGATAAGTGGTGCCTAATGTCCTTAGAGGCATCATGCTGTCTTGCTATAAGCAAATACTTGAACAAGCTATCATGCTATCCGATGGATGGCTTGGCATTAGCTTGTAACTGTACAGTGATGAATGAATTGTCACTATCTTAGGCATTGATCTTTATCCTAATGGGACACTTATAACCCTAACATGCCGATATGCTATCCACATAGATCTAGGTTTGATGGGTAAAAGTTTTATATCCATGTTTTTCCATGCTTGCCTCAAAGCACCGTGATGCTACTCGGCATTTTTATTCTATGATTTATTTCCTATCTTTAATATGTCACTAACTTATATGTCTTTAACATTCTATGATTTATTTTGTGACTAATAATGGTTTTTAGGCAATTCAATCTTCAAGAGTTAAAAGATGTGTGCAATGGTTAGGATGACACTGATAAAGCAATCATTGTAAAAGATTATGGGGTTATTGCTCTATTGATTCAAGTTAAAGTTGACTTTAAATTATTAGGCACCATCATACAATTCTGGAATCCCGTATATAGGTGTTTCACTTTCAAATGCATGATTTGGTCCCTAATATAGAAGAATATACAACCATGTTTAATATCAAAAGGGCTCAATTTGACAAAATTTACTCTAGGTTGACAAAACCTATACCCCTTAAGAAAAAGTTGGCTAGTATGTTCGAATTCAGGGAGCAGTGGGCAGACTCACATCTAGTCAAACCAGGGAATAGTGCATGTACACATGGGATATTTTAAAATTTTCCATAAGTACTTAGTTATACATGAAAATAATTTAGGACATTTTTGCATTGTCAATCTATGGTCTAATCATTTTTCTGAAGGCTTTGGGACACATAGAGGTTATTGTGTTAAACATGTGCTCAAAACTAAGTTGTGGTATCAATTCTACTCCTACCATCTTAACGAAGATGACTTGTCCTTAAATTTTAAGAGAAAAAGAGGCTAAGCATGCTTCATGGGATGCTCGTCTATGTTGTATGTATGGCTCCTTAGTAACTTTTAGAGTAAGAGACTGCTACGGCTGTACATGCTTAATTTTAGTCCTCTTACCAAGTGCTTTTGAAAAAGGGTGGTTACAAGATGCCACCAAAGATCAATAGATTGCAAAGTTTCAAGATTTAAATGCCAATGAAGTGACTTGGACAATTCCAGGGATCATTCTTGGCTCGATTTTGTATAAATGCAAACCATTTCAGTGGGTGCCTCTTAATGAATTATGGGGAAGCATGGGTTATGCTTCGCTCATGGCTTTCTAGTAACTTTATTGCTGATAGTTTTTCCTTATCACTCGTAAGCTTTGCATGCTAGATTTTAAATATAGAGGAGATGGTTACACAAGCCAGATGCAAAAAATCCTTGACACATAGCAAAAAACCTATTGAATCATATTGAAAAGGGAGAAAATAGTGACTTCAGCCTATGAAGATTGAATAGTTAAGTGAGTTAACAACACTATACTATCATTTACAAAGGGAGTCCTTTATGTTTTGAAGATAACTGTCCATCTAAGATTGAAACCTGAGGCATGAGTTTGTACAAGAAATAGCTACTTTCGCTAAAGAAATTCGTCAGTTACAAGAACAAAAGTGCATAAGAATATGAGTGTTACGTCCAAGAAGAGAGGACTATAACCTTGTCAAGTAAAAAATGCGATTAATAAAGATCTTCAAGACTTGATCAAAGACTATATGGCACTTTAGAAGGCAAAAAAATTCCAAGGAATCAACAAATCCCCAGTCGAATGGAAAACCATGCTTATCTCTCTTGCCAATGACTTAGAAACTTGAAAGGCTTAAACAGAGAATACTATAGAAGAACTCACTAAGACTCATTAATTGCATTGGTAGCTCGAGCATAAGTTATTTAAGAAGAAATAGTTAAAAATGAAGCTTTGATTACAAGGGTTCAAGAGTTTGAGCATGCCTTTTAGGTCTAGCAAGATCAAGTTAAGAGATTGTTAATGACTTCTAAAGAATTAGGCCATAATTGGATCCTGGCCAATCAATTTTGATCAGAGTATAAGAAATGTCTCCAGAACCTCATTAAGCAAATTTGTATAGTTCAAACTAGCGCAGATGACATAGCTGAATTAGCCAGATCCATGAGGCAAAACCTTTTTCCCATAGGAGATATTGGACAAAAATTGTTGAACTTTTTAGAACTTTTATTCAAATAATTGAATAGCATGTGATATTTTCAGATTTGATTACTTAAAAGCTTGATGGGTTGTAATTAAAACCTTGTTCAAATGGAAGGTACTTATTCTAGAGCCATTACCAAAATCCAATTATCTTTTGTATTTGCATACATGATTCAATTTATTTAATTATTTTTTCCATAATATTATCACATGCATATGATTTCATTTTTATTTGTGCATACATCATACTTATCATATAATTAAGTCTAATTTGGCATCACTATAAAGTGTAAAGGTCTTCAAAACATGGAATTAAACACCCAACACTAGTATAACACCCATCAGCATCAAAAAGCAATGGAAAACTTTCAAAGTCTCATATTGAGAGGCTTAAAGTTATGCATCGAGAAGCTCAGGAGCAGATGCTTCGTAAGTTTGATGAACTACAAAATCAACTTCCTGAATTGACAAAATTATTAGCTACTATCCTAAAGGATAAAAGGCAAGTAAATATTGTTGATAAAGATAAGAAACTAGCTAATCTTGAGGTTAATTTGAATGAAGGGCTTGAAGCCACCAACACTCTTAAAGAAGCATCATAAGAATAGTCACCCCTAATAGCACTGATCCTACCTACTCATCCATTCATCTATATAAGCCTTATGATAGCACTACATCTTGCTCAGGGATATCAAGAATGAAAATAGGATTATCACTACTAAATCTTTTAGTTTCAAATCTTGATGAGCAAATAGAATAGGAAAAAGTAGCTAGTTCGAAGTGTGACAAGCTGTTCACAATAAAACTAAGTAAAAGTTATTGGAGAAATGCCTTAAAGCTATAGAAGGAAGTGATAAGTTTGGAATTATGGGTGCCAAATCCTTAGGCCTATTTTAAATTTTCTTATCCCACCCAAGTTTAAAGTACCAAATTTTGATAGCATGAAGACAATGAAAATATGAATAAGCTGTTTTCAAGATAGCTTAATCAGAGTAGCTGCATAATGGTAGTTCAAAGTGTGACAAGCTGTTGACAATAAAACTAAGTAAAAGTTATTGGAGAAATGCCTTAAAGCTATAGAAGGAAGCGATAAGTTTGGAATTATGGGTGCCAAATCCTTAGGCCTATTTTAAATTTTCTTATCCCACCCAAGTTTAAAGTACCAAATTTTGATAGCATGAAGACAATGAAAATATGAATAAGCTATTTTCAAGATAGCTTAATCAGAGTAGCTGTATAATGGTATATAGAGATTGAGCTAATCAAAATTCAGTCATGGGCAGATTTGGCTCAAGCATTCCTTAATCAGTATAAGCATGTATCCGATTACGCTTTGGATTGTTTTTCTTTATTGAACATGGAAAAAACTACCAAAAACATTAGATAATATGTCCAACAGTGTCAAAAAGAGGCCACCTAGGTTTAACCTCTATTAATAAAAAAAATGATGGTCATGTTTGTTAGCACTCTGTGAGCTCCTTACTGTGAAAAGTTAATGGGGAATACCATGAAAAATTTTACTAATATGGTTTAGAGCAATGATTGACAATGCTATAAAGACCGAAAAGATGTCAAGAAGGGAACTCTCCAACTCTACTAAGAAGTCTACCACTAAAGGTAAAGAGACAAGAGGGTGAATAATGTTAGTGAAAGCCCTGCTAAGATCACCCAGAATCCTTACTCAATATTGAGCATGTATTTCCTTAGCATAGCATATCTAGGTTTTAGCCCTATATGTTATAATACCATAATTAGTATATTCTATGGGATTCAATCCCACCATGCATCTTTCATTAAACCTAAGTCAAAATTTTACTCAAAATACTTTATCTCATAACCAAAATAACACCAGAGCACCAAACGATCAACAATCCCCTTAGGAAAAAGAGCATTTTGGTCTGCTTCTTTACTCTTATAAAGAGGTCTATGCTTACTTACTAGTAGATTAATTGCTAGCTGCAGTGTTCGTAACTCTAAGGTTGCCTCTTTATTCTAAATTGTATTAAGAGAATACCTATTGTGAATACCATGCTGAGTACAAGATCACAGCACTAAAAATTACACTTTTTCCAAGAGAAAAACTTAAGGCCTACCTAAAAGAGGCATGATGAAAATCGAATGAGGGGCACGACCTAATGTTAGAGCTAATCCAATCTTGAACCAGGTAGAACTAGAGTAAATGCTATGATTGATAAAAAGCATTATTGGGTTAAGAAAAATGTTGAAAAGGTTAAAATGCCAATAAGTAATGTACGAAAATCACTCATAAAGGTCGAGTTAATAGGCCAATTTCGAGATAAAAAGCTTGTAGGATTATACTATTGCCATTGTGTACAAAGGCATAGTTTGCAACATTATTTAGAATTTTTAAAATTGGTCCCAGGTGTCACAGTGGATCCTCGCTGTTCTATGGGTGCGTATGACTTAAAATATTTTTCTGACTTTGAAATGTCTTCTTGATCGAGACTTTTCTTTTGCGATGTGATGAGAACGATACTGTATGGATTCTCGACTTGTGACATAGTGAAGGGGACCATAAGACTAGTCACTCATCTTATTGGTCACTGATGGCCATCACGAAATGGCCAACGCTTGGAGTCACCACTGATTATTTCGAGCTAGGCATGATCGAATGCCTATCAAAACCTACATCTTGAGCTACAAAGCTCAAAACATCGATCCCATGGTCTACGTAGTACCAAAGATTCACCATTTGGGTTCAAGAGTTGGTTACGCATGATGAGGTACGAACCTTTTTATGACACTCGAAATTGGTACCTTCCCAGCTATGTCTTATCTCGATTTTGATTCTTTCGATCTTAACTCATCACTATTTTGATAGAACCCCCTTTTAATGCATGAATTTTATAAAAATACAAATCCAGGTTTTACTAAAAAGATTTAATCTCATATACGCCCTGGAGAGATAAGGAATATAAAGATTTTCAATAAAAATAACATATGGATTCTACTTTGAAAAATGGAATATTTCACTTTAGGCACTGGAGAGATACCCACATCGAATATTCCCTTAGTTTTATTTGAAATGATTGGAAAACATGAATACAGATAATCATCACAAAAAAATCATGTTATTAAGGCAAAAAATGAAGTAACATAACATGGATCATTTAATGCAGTGATAAAGAAAAGGGATGGACTATTGGAATTTATCTCGCAATTGGCATCAATTATCTGGGAATAACTGATTGACAATTTTTGAGATGTATCTGGGTTTCTTGATTAAACGAGGTTTGTTTGACATATTCATGGAAGTTTAGGAAGAAGAAAAATTTAATAGTAGTTAAAAGATAGGGTTGGAGTATCCCCTCAGAAAAATAGGGATAGAGTATCCTCGTGGATGACAAATAATTTTGACAAAGGAAGATTTTTTAGATCTTGACAAATTTGAAGAGCGGGGTTGGAGTATCCCCTCGAAAGGTTAGGGTTGGAGTATCCCCAAAAGTGACACGTTTGACACTCTTTAGAGAAGTCGAGTTGGAAAAAAAGAATTAAGTTGACAAACGCTTGTGATTTAAAAGACGGGTGAGCATTTAGATGATTTTTAGCAAAATAAATTATTGTGAATGAGGATGAAAAAGATGTTAAATATGTTTGTGCCTTAATACGAGTTTATGGTAGGTTAAAGCATGTTCTCGAGTCTGGTCAGGGTAATATAGAGATATTCGAATGTCTCAAGATGAAATTCGAGAAAACAACTCAATTTTGACCATAATCGAAAGCAGGGGATGACATTACGCTATCCCTTTTTCTAAATTTATTCTAAATTAGTTTGAAGGCTTTAGAGGGTGGACAAGATACCGTTAGAAAGCTATCTCGACAAGAGTCAATTAAAAATATTCCAAATATCCCAAAACGTTACTTTTCGAGGGAATAAATTTTCAAGTTTGGATTCATTTCACTACTGGCAGAGTATACAAGGGACAAAGTGTGTCAAAATTTGAAAAATCATACTGGACTCATTTGGTATTGAAAAATTGCAAACAATACCTTTCTTGAAAGGCAATTTCATGAACATTTTAGGAAAAATATTGGATGGATTTGGAAAAATCATTTAGTGGGCCTAAAAGGCCCAACCAAAATACACTTTGTTTACTCTAGGGATTCTGGACAGTTTAGGTTTGAAAAATCATAACTCTTTCATCCAGATTGATCTAGGGTTGAACAAGACCTCATTTTAAAGATATTTGACACACTTTCAGAGAAAAATATTATAAAATTCATGAAAAATCATTTAGGATTTTATAGTGATTTTTCAATTTGTAACAATGCTACTAGCAAGAATAAAGAAAAGTAGGGGATATTTTTTTATTTTTCTTTGTGTTTTCAGGTCCAAACTCGGGTTATCGACATTTGAACATCCATGACTGAAGAAAAAGAGTGGCATGAGCATCGTAAACTTATTTGCACTACCCCAGAGTATATTTGGGATGATGAAATAGCCCGTTGATCATACCACTCAAGGTTTTGACTAAAAAACACGGCATGAACATTTCGGGAACGAGTTCAAGGTTATTTTAGTTGCAAAATCAGAAGATTTAAGCTTGTTTAACCAAGATTCCAGATCAGGAAAACTTAAATTTCCCCTAGATATCTTGCTAACTTTAAGGAAAATACTAAGTTTATGCTAATCCTTATTGGTTGAGGTTAACATGCTTGGCTTGGGGAAGTTTTGAAAATTAGTTTTTGATAGCTATCAAACATGCATCTAGACAAGAAGAAGACAATGAACATACAAGTGGATGACAAATAACATGAATGGAGATGCTAGCATTACCAGTGGTCTAAACAAAGAGAGTGTTATGCATTTTGGCAAGAAAATATTATGGATGCTGAAAATGACAATGATTCATGCAAGTTAATGCATAAATGTGTTTGAAATACGTTAGGCTAATGATTCCTACATGGATTAAGGATAACAAGATGCATAGATATAGCATAAAATGCATGAGCAAGGGCTATCAAAGTAATGAGGATGAAATAAGGCATTTTGCACATCAAAGGGGCATTAAGGCATCCAAATCCTAAACTACCATAACCAAAAGCAACAATAATGCATTATAATCCTAAGAGGATGATGGAAACATGGAGAACTCACTAAAATGATAAAGATGCTGGAAATAGAGAATGAAAGTGATAAAGTATAAAGTTACACCAATAAGACTTCAATTTTGTCCTAGTAGTTGGAGCAACAAAGATAACTTGAATTTCCTTCTTTTCTTTGTTGTTAATAAACAAGAAAAAGAGAGAAACAATGAGGTTTTGGTTCTGGCATGGATGAGGGTGATTTTTATAATGTGTAATGGTTGGGAATAAGTGTTTTGGGGCTGTTTTTGGGTGGTGAGTGAAAAGCTACGGGATTTTCATTTTTTCGGTGTAGGAATGTGTTTTTGGAAGCTAAAACAAGCTGGAATCTAACCTTTTTTAGCTGAGATATTAGTGGCCTACTTATACCAGCATTTTGGAGCCATATTGGAGGTGTTTTTGGTCATTTCTCAAAGGGGACAAAGTGATGTCAGCTTGGCGGCTATAGAGTGGCTGTAGGGAGCAACTTGTTGCCAATGTGATGGACATAGGGTGGCTAGTTTAAATGCTAAAATGATTTTCCAGCAAGTAGGGTGGTTGATGGTGATCTTCGTCAACAAACTAAGGAGTAGGGTGATCATATGATATTAACCTTTTTGATCTAATTTAGACTTCAAAAAAATGTTTTGATTAGTTTGAAAGTCCAAATTCATAATCTGATATGGCTTTTGATCTTTTTTTATGCAAAGAAATAAGTTAAAATTGAGCTTTGGATCAATAGTGAATGAGTTAAAAATGCTCGGACTGTGGAAAATGGCCTGTATGTATCGATACATTATAGAATGTATCGATACAATGATCATTGTATCGATACTATGAACCATTGTATCGATACTATGAACCATTTTATCGATACATGTTAATATGTATCGATACATTTCTTTACAGAATGCATGTTTTGGTCTTGACGTGGCCTAATATCAATACATGAGCTCCTGTATCGATACATAAACTCATGTATCAATACATTTACATGTTGTATCGATACAAATGGGGACATTTTAAATTTTGGCATGTTGGATCATTTTATCGATACATGAGAACCATGTATCGATACATTCAAGCAAATTTATGAATTTTCTCATATCTTTTATCCTCAGACACCTTAAACTATATTCATTGATGCCACATCTTTGCATTTACCTTTCCTATGATCCATAGGCCTTCTTAACCTCCTCAAAATACTTGTTGTCACTTAGCGATCATCGCCCCTTCTCATGTTTATTCTCCAAATTGCAAAAACAATTAGCCTGGACAAAATAATATGTCTACACAAGTGATGATGGACTATTTAGAAATTAAGTTGTATAAAAAATAGGAGGAAGACATGGATGTTTCCATCAGTGCTACGAAAAGAATAAAAAGATCTCCCTATATGGAGTTAGAGGATAATTGATATTATTTACTAATTAGCCAGATACCTAAATCATGCCTATACAGCCTACACTGAGAATGATTTTTCAACTCCCATTCCTTTTCCCCTATAAAAAGGACAAAGCAGTGTTGTGGGAATATAACAATAAAGTAGTGATGACCCGAGAATCTAGCCAACAAACAGTTGTAGTTGACCTTAAGAGAGTATGCCCATCTAGCTCATAGTGGTAAATGCATGCCCTAACTACATTTAAAGCCAAATCAACAAAGAGAATGCTCCTTCAGCAATTTAAACATTGGAGGAAATGAAGAAACAATCAGATTTAAAAGTGATCAAAGAATCAGTAAGCAAGAAAAAGGTTACAGAATTTATTCAATTTATCAAGCACAATAAATATAGCATTGTTGATCAAGCTAAGATATTTTTGATGTCATTACTCTTAAGCTCTAAAGCTCATAGAAAAGCTCTACTTAAGGTCTTGAATAAAGCTTATGTCCACTTGACAGTCTGAGAGGCCAATTGGATCACTTAGTCAACAATATTCTTGCAAATAATTACATATCTTTTGGTAATAATGAAATACCCCATGGACGTAAGGGGAACTATAAGCTCTCCACATCCCCACCTATTGTAAGGGAAGTATGCTACGAAAAGTTCTTACCAATAATAGGTCTACCTTCAACAAAATGCCCTCGACGTGCTTGAACAAACTTCCTATTGATGTTTCATAAATCAAGCATTGTCGTGCAATGGTGCGAGCATTTCATGGAACATGTACAAAGGTTGTAGGAAACATCACTATCCCATTCCAAATAGGGTCATACATATATGAAGTGGATTTTCATGCGATAGACATTGCTCTATCATACAATTGCTTGCTAGGGAAACCTTGGATCTTTATTGTGCCAAAAGTTAAAATTTGTCATAGAAAACAAAGTTGTCAGCATTGGTGGATAGGAAGATATTATCGCCACCACTTCCATAGATGCCCTTTATATTAAGCTTAATGAAAATATATTGTAATACTCTTTCTAATAATTTGAGTTTGTTAATGCTATCTATGTCAAACAAGCTTTTGCTTATGGTTAAGCTTGTCTATCAAAAAGCACCCACATGAGTCTTTAGTTAATCATTGGTAAGGATGCTCGGGCTAAAAAAAGACTAGGAAAACATCTACAAAGGATCCTTTAAGCTTTAAAAGTTAACCATAACATTGACAAAATAAGCCTAGGATTCAAGCCTGATGCCCACTAACAGAAGAAACAACCTTAGATAGTACAAGAAAATAGAATAAACTGTTTAAAGGGTCAAGATCTAGAATATGAACAAATAGTGCTGCCATAATTACAAGAAAGTTTTTGTTTAGGAGGACACATTAATTCGAGTCAGGGAACAACTACTAGCTTCGACATCATAATGGTTATTTAGAGCAAGGCATTTAAAGACTTCTTTATCAATGCAATCAATGAGCTAAGAACTTAAACAACGAGCCATGAAATGGTTTGTGTACTTGAAGATTCATTCCAAGCATTTGGACTAAAATAAAGATTCTTGCTTTATTTAGATTTAATTCAAAGTAATGCTATTAACTAAACTTATATGCTTCTGCCTAAGAGCATTTTAGGATCTTTTATACCGGTGTATTTTTATCAAGCATTATTAATAAAAAATGGCTAAGCATTTTGCATTCTATCTCTTATACCTATCTTTATTTTTTGTCAAATGCTTAAACTTTCTTTTTTCTCTTTGTATATTTTCTATCTATATTATTTTTCTTTATATTTTTAGGCATCCAGGTAAAAATGACATGAATGTTCATACTCAGACTTTGGAAATCAATTTTGAGCAACCAACCTACATCAGTGAGGTCAAATCTAAAGGGGATTTTGAGGAAATCACCATATTGCTCAATTTGTTGAGACTAATTGAACGAGAAGAAAAACAAATCTTGCGCCATGAAGTGCCTATTGAAATCATGAACTTTATGATAGAAGAAGATCGGAAAAGGTTAGGATAGGAACCTTTATAAACTGATTAACCCAAACCAAATTGATCAACCTTTTTCAAGAATATCAGGATGTATTTGCCTGGTCTTACTAAGACATGCGTAGGCCAAACATTGGCATAGTGGTTCATAGACTTCTCTTAAAATTTGAGTGCAAATCTATCCAACAAAAACTTAGGAGAATGAAACTGAAGATGCTTTTAACGATTAAAGAAAAAATAAAAAAGCAATTTGATGTACGATTTCTCGAAGTAGCCAACTATACTAAAAAGGTAGCCAACATTGTCTCGATTTCTAAAAAGGATGATAAGGTGCGAATGTACGTAGATTATAGGGACTTAAATTGAGCTAGCCCTAAAAATAATTTTCCTCTACCTCAAATCGATACCTTCGTAGATAATATTGCTAAAACTTCCTTATTTTCATTCATGGATAGATTATGCTTTTCCCTATTTAGGCTATAATCAGATTATGGCAGTTGAAGACATGTAGAAAACCAACTTTGTGACCTTGTGGGTTACATTTTATAGTAGGGTTATGCTTTTCAGGCTCAACAATGCTTATTCAATAGTAAAGTGACATTATTTCATGACCTTATGCGAAATAAATAAAGGCCTATGTGGATGATATGATTGCCAAATTCCTAAAGAGATTGAGCATGCCACCAACCTTCGTAAACTCTTCAAACAGCTGCATAAATATCAACTCAAACTAAACCCTACCAAGTACACTTTGATCTTGCCTCTGGTAAGCTTTTAGGCTTTATTGTGAGCGAATGAGAAATTTATCGATCCTGACAAGGTACGGGCTACCAAAAACCTTCCATTGCTTTGTACCCAAAAAAAAGTAAGGAATTTCCTTAGGGGACTAAAATATATAGCTAGATTCATGTCCCAACTAATCGATAAATGTGATCGAATCTTTTGCCTACTCCAAAAAGAAAACCTTGGTGAATGGTATGGTAAGTGCTAACAAGCTTTCGACAAGGTCAAGTGTTACCTGTTAAGCCTATCAAGGCTTGTATCACTGGTGCCTGATAACCACTAATTTCATATCTATCAGTTTTTGACAACTCCATGGGCTATGTACTAGGTCAACATGAAGAGTAAGGAAAGAAATAACAAGCTATCTACTATCTAAACATGAAATTCACTAAGTATGGAAATAGTTACTCCATAGTAAAGAAGTTATGTTGCATTCTGGCTTAGAACTTAGAGGTTAAGGCAATACATGTTATATCACACCATATGGCTAATTGCAAAACTAAATCTTATCAAATACCTATACGAGGCTTTTGCTTCATCCGAAAACTTAGAACTTGGAGGTTAAGGCAATACATGTTATATCACACCATATGGCTAATCACAAAACTAAATCTCACTAAATACCTATACAAGGCTCTTGCTTTTTCAAGAAAGTTCGCTTAGTGGCAAGTCTTACTTTTTGAATATGGCATCATTTATGTAAGCTAGAAAGCCATTAAAGATAATGCTAGATATGAGTTCTTGGCAAGCTGAGACAAAGAAGAATATGAACCATTAGATTTTGAATTCCTGACTGAAGACCTAATGTGCATATCCTGAAGCAAAAATTGGTATCCATTTCAGCCAAACTTGGAAAATTATTTTAATAGAGCTTCAAACGCATTAGGACATGGAATCGAGGTTATTCTGATCTTACCAAATGGAGATTATTATCCCTTCATTACTAGACTAAACTTTAACTACACCAATAACATAGTTGAATACAAGGCATGTGTATTACAGCCATTGAGAAGGGCATCAAGACTTTACAAGTGTATCAGACTCTGCCTTGATAATTTATCAACTCTAAAAAGAATGGGAAACATAGGATGCTAAGTTGCTCTAATACGGAAGGCTAATCAATGAACTAAAACAACAATTCGATGAAATCAACTTTTAGTATTTACCTCGGGAAAACATCCAAGTGGCAAATTTTTTGGCAACCCTAGCCTTTATGTTTGAAGTAACCCAAGAATCAGAAGCTACACCTATCCAGATAAATGTTCATAAAGCTTCCACTTATTGGCATAGCACAGAAAATGAAAGAGGTGGTTTGCAGTGGTACCATGACATTTATCATTATATTTAAGACCAACAATACCCAGAGCATGCTATAGAAACTAACAAGTGAACCATCTAATGAATGTTTATAAGTTTCATTTTGGATGGTGAAGTCCTATATAAGAAATGTTAGGATCAAACATTACTTTGATGTGTGAATGCTTGTGAAGTTATAAGAATTCTGGAAGTGGTTCATGAAAAACTTTATGGTAAGCATGCTAATGGACATAGAATGGCAAACCAAGTCATGAGCTTTGGATATTATTGGTTGACACCCTAAAAAGACTGTCCATATTGGGATACACGATATTGATGCTTTGGATTTGCAAGAAAAGCTTTTTTTCCACTAGTTTCCTTAAAATTAATGTTCATTCATGAAATGAGACAAACTTGATACTCATAATAATCTCCATTCTTTTTGTTATAGGCACTACAATCATGTTCTCCTCATTGGGGTAGAGAATATTGATGCTTTTGATTTGCAAGAAAGGCTTTTCTTTCCACCATTTTCCTTATAATCAAAGTTATCAAAGTTTATCTGTGAAATGAGATAAACTTGGATACTCATAAAAATTTCGATTATTTTTGTTAATGGGCATTACAATCATGTTCTCCAAATTGGGATACCCGATATTGGTGCTTTTGATTTACAAGAAAAGCTTTTCTCTCCACCATTTCCCCCTTGTTCAAAGTTCATCCGTGAAATGAGACAAACATGGATACCCATAATATTCTCAATTCTTTTTGCTATTTGCACTACAAGTATTTTCTCCATCTTAGGATACACAATATTGGTGCTTTGGATTTGCAAAAAAAAGCTTTTCTTCCCACCAGTTTCCTTATAATCAAAGTTCATCGATGACATGAAACAAACATGGATACTCATATTATTCTCCATTGTTTTTGTTATTTGCACTACAATCATGTTCTCCACTTTGGGATACACGATATTGG